>JABASH010006396.1:0-10683 GCA_019776445.1 Tomocerus maximus
ATTTTATTTCTTATTACTGTGTCATTTATGGCAAATCTTAATTGTAAGATCAGTTGACAATAAATGTCTTTCTCTCTTAAGATCCTATCCGAAGTATCCAATATGGTTACTTGTTAATATACAGAGGAAATTATTGTTGTCAGTAATTGATTAAAATTAAAATTCCAAGAAGTGATAACAATTAAGGCAAGTCGAGCAGATCGTTGTCTTTATATAGCTTTTCACATTTATCGTACACTGCTTGAGAGGATTGGATTACTTCTTTCATAATAGTTACTAGAGCTGTTTTATCCATTTGGTCACCACACACCTGCTTATATGAAACAAGTTTTAGAAATCAACCACTTTGTCAGAAAATAAAATCATAGAAAGATAAATTGCTAAGAAATATTTATCTCGTAGCAAACCCTTTTCATGAGATCCTTTTTGGAAGGTAACGCATACATCGCTATTTTAGCTCCATTTCGTATAATCCATGGGTGATATTTTGACAAGGTTTGATTGTAGGCATCCTTACATGCTTGTGCCGTCCCGCTTCCCTCTGAAAGGTCGGTAACGTTTTGAAGAAAAAGTGATACGAAAGCTAAATGTAAACATAAATTCTGGCATGAGCGTTGGATTAAGCTATTTTTAGCAATAGCGTCATTGTCCAAAATTACTGTCATTGTACACGGACAAATCGCGGTATTACTAATTTTTGTAGTGTTTATTAGATAAGGTAGTCTAGTAGATGGGTATTTTACCCAAAGCACGATGTAGTCGCAAAAGGGTTCTACAGCCATTCGTATCCTTATTTGACTTTATAATGCCAGCACTTTTTTCGTATTGAATCATCTTCTCCAAAGTTTCATAATCGGAAGAATGATCCCCACATATGTGTTTAAGTAGTATCTCACACTTTTCCTTCACATCCGTTCCAACAAAGCCAAATACAGTGCCCAGAAGGCAAAAAAATCTAGCACGATGAAAAATGACATAATTAGCAATAGCGAATTTTAGAAGGCACATAACACAATACACACTGAAAAAGAATATTGCTCACTTGTAAAGACTTTGGAAAATAAGGATGTACTCATTGATGTCGATTTTGCCATCATCTTTCCGAATACACAATTTTAAATGCTCATTTAACTCATTAATATTGAATGGGCCAGAGTATTTCCCATCAGCCTGGCTAGCCATATCTCCACCCTGGTCCTATAAAGACTTTTTTTATCTCAGTAAATCTGAAAGACATGGAACAATATTTTAACGATTATCGTTGTCAGAAGCTTATACTAGTCATCAGTCAATCAGTTGACAGATTTTTTGTATTTTTTGAATGTAGCCATTTAATTGGCCATCTCCAAGACATTTCATGGATTTTATTGCTATCCTTATAGATTCTTGTACGTAAGCACACGATACTATAACGTAACTAACAACTAGACATAAAATGTCAGTATCTTTAAATATTTAGCCAATAAACATGCACAAGAAAAAGACACATTTCTTTCAAAATATAATAGTTTGGGTAGGCCTTGTGGCAGTGTTAAAGACATTTTTCAAGAAATGTGCAAAATAAAGAGTAGCTTAGATGGCATAGTGCAAAGCGTTCAGAAAAAGAGTAAAAAGACTGCTTCTCAATGAATGAGTAGTTTCTCCATTTTTCGAGAATACCCTGTAGAATGGACATATAATATGTCATGTTTACAACCTGAGATAATCTGTTGTATCTGAACTAAAAAATATTGACCAATGATAAAAAGCCTCCAGATGTGGATAAGTCTAGAGCAGGGCTGAGGTAGACTGTATGGGTTAGGTCAAAATACGGTACAACTATATTCACATTTGTAACCCTAGTATATTATAATATTATTCCGGTAGTGCTCTGAGTAAGAATGCCATTATTGCGTGTCTTGAGTCTTTTTTATATTATCACATCGTTAAGCTTTCTGTGCCATCTGAGTTGTAATAAGAATAAAGATTTATATTATAATGCAAGTGATGGAGAAAGTAAGGGAAAGTCTGTGTATAGAGTGTGGCGAAATGTTACTGTTGAAAAATAGATAGGCTACTTAGGGTTCTGTGTGGGTGATAGTGATAGTAGGACGTTCCATGATTGTGTAATGCAAATGTAAAGTAGAGTGAGTTAACGCAACGTAAGTGTAACATGACATTATGGATTTCTGGAAATGTTTCAGATGGGAAAGGTATACGATGTGGTTGTCTGTAGGTAAGTAAGTAGCTCCGTTAGTAAAATGCGTATAGACAGACAGGCTAAAATAGTAGGCCACAGTAGAGAAGTAAAGGCTCAGTTTTAATCTTTTAAAATGCCTGGCTTTCACATTGTCGATTCTTGGCTTGGCTGTGAGTGCCAGACGGGATTGTAGTGGTACTTAAATTTTAAATGGGATACACAATGAGGCTTCTCTATAAGTAAATACTATGGCTTTGTATGGCATGTCGTTCCATTCATATTGTAACATTGCTTCTTTCTCCTACTCGACTCCACTCTTTTCCTTCCTATTGCTGTGTAAACGCAAAGTAAACTCTTTATGGTGGTAGCGTGGTACTCCTAACTACATACAAGTATCTATGAAGAAGCAAAGTAAAAACACAAAGTATACAGTAAGGAAATTAATGCAGATATCTTATTCCCAGAGGGAAGTTTATTCGCCCTTAAAAGCAAAGAAAGTGGAATATGAGAGTTGCACGGAAAACAGAATTTTCATTTTCACTCTTTTGCATACTTTTCTCTACTTTAGTCAAGCGAGTAACAGTGTCTTGATTCAGTGCGAACGAGTAAGCCAAAACAAACTTACTTTTGGATTTTGGACTTTTCATTCCCCGAGACTTCCAACGTGACAGGGAATGGCATTCCATCTCTCTCTTTCTATTAGTCATTCTGCACAGAACAATCTACGACTGTTTTACTTCCACTTTCATTACAAACCAACAAACTACAGATATCACTACTCTTGTATTATTACAAACTTCTCATATGGAAATCGCTTCGTAAATTGCATTCTTCTTCCGTCTCCGTCACTGAAAACCAAATTAATTCTGCTTTTTATCCTGTAAACTTACAAAGGATCATTCTTTTTACAACTAACATAAAGCACAAACAGGTCATGCAGAAACACACGACCCGGACTAAACTATACAAATATTTCTCCCAAAAATATTTAACTGCATTGTACTAACATAACATAGTAGCTAACTAGAATTGCTTAGCCATACGCCCTTTCCTTGTCGTCTTGAATTTTTATCAGTCACATTAAAATATTTCTGCTCTACACGAAGTTTGTATTGTCTGGAGAGTATAGGTGAGTACCAAACTGCCGTTCTTTGAAGGTTTAATAGTGGACCGTCATTTCTTTGATGTTTTAGTAATAAACGGAAGTTGCAGGGTTAGAGTGAAATAAAATAACCACATGAAAATAACTTTTTTGCAAATACTCCGCTATGTGCCAACTGGACGCATTATTTTATTAGCGTGACAGAATTCATTGAATTTCAATCTGAATCAGTCGTCGAATTTCAAGAGGAGAGTGGATAGCTGCAGTAGTGGAAACTAAATCGTTGCTACGTTAAAAAGAAGAATCCATTGGGAAATCCAATTGCATGTGTAATCAAGCGTTCGAATCTAATAACTGTAATTTGATTTGATTTGATAGCAGCAAATGTTGGACGACTGGTTCGACTCAAGTGATATAAATGATAGAGTGTGTCGTTTCGGTTGCATTACCCTTCACAAATGGTTACATTTCTTCTGTAGTACGTTGCTTTGAAAGAGCCACATCAAAATGAGTTTGCTTTTCCTTCATTGCTTTCTCCGATACTTTCTCTTTGAGCAGCTTTCTCTTGCGTAATCGTATGTATGTGGGTAAGTGGTTGTATGTGCGTATGGGGCCATTCGGTATTTCGGGACATGTGTGCGTTATGGCAAGCATTTGTATGTTATGTTAAGAATGAGCCTATATTTGTTGTACATTTCCGTGTAATGTTACTCCATATGTAATGGGATGCAATGCGGTTAGTTCGGGATGATTGTTAGAAGATAGAAGTGAAGGGAAGGTATCATTGAAGACGATGCCCCCGAGAAATGAAATTGAGCAGGAGAAATAAATTGGTTGATGTTGACGACTTTGCTATGCAGTTTGGGGCTTTTGGCCTGTGCCTTCATAAATCATATCGCATTTCTCATTCATTCCCCAGTCTACTGTGCCTTTTAATGGCATTTGTATATATACCTGAAATTCCACTTCTGTGGTACTTAGAAACGTAAGTTTACCTATGATGTGCTATACGGAGTAAATAGCATTGCAGTTTATGAGGTATCTATAAGCATTTACTTGAAGAAACATACAACCAACCGATCTGGGAAACATAATCAGTCAGCCAAGCCAAAATGCATAGAGATACATTATTTTAGGATAGATATTCGCCTACTTAAGTATAGTGGGAACATAAGCGATGAGCTTTGGAAAGCATACATACATAGAGATAAAGGAAATCGGAATAATGGGAGAGGGAAGACTTGGCTTCGCTTTCCCTCCTTTTGCTTTGGCTCTTCCAATTGGGATATTATATGGAATTGATAAAGTGAATGATGAGTAGCAAACACGCCCTGGAGAAAACTCTCTATGCTGGGCTATCCGAACAGTTTCCCACGCGATAATTTGTTTGTCTTCGATTTCCTCTGGGTGAGCAGACTGCAAGAGAGTCTAATTGGGTTCGAATGCGAATGAACTGGAATGAGAAAACATCATGAGAGTGTTGTCTACTGCTGACACTCCACACATCTACATGCATATTGTAGGCAGGAGAAAGCTGTATGCATACTCGTAGGAAATAGTAAAGTTTCTAACAAAATGCGTACATAACAGAGGCAGATGAAGGACAGCTATTAAAAGGATGCCGCAATTAAGTTGGAGATCACTCATGACTCGAATGTAAATAGACGGATTTAATTATCTACTGTTAATAATGTTTGTTTTTTGCCTTTTTTGCAGAGAAATTCCCGACATCATCGTACGAAAGAAGAACAGCAAAGGCGACTGACGACAATCCCTAGTATTTTCCCGGCTGCAGCATCAGGTAAACGAAAGATGATATAGATTTATGTAATATTGATGTTTTTTTATACTGTGTAGAATAGCTTATTGTGAGTGCATGCAGTGGAGCATGAAAATTGACACAGGAAAAGGAAAGTCAGGTTGGTTGGCAAAATAAAGGAGATTTCCTCTTGTGACCATTACATCTTTACTACACACAATAAATAGCTAATATATGTATCGGATTAAATTGTGTGTGTGTCTCGGTTCTTTTGTGTGCTTTGGTGATAGAGAAGATACACGGCAGAGTATTCAATGTTGTCGTTCTTTTTCCAGAGAATGCGTGTGACAGTTGGTGGTGCGGACGTGGACGAGAATGCAGACGAGGGATTGATGGAATACCCGAATGTATATGTGCAAAGCAATGTCCAGAACTATCCGAGGATGAAGGCGACTTCCCGGACTTGGACGAGCGAGAGGAAAAAGGTGCTGTTTGCGGAACGGATGGGAAAATTTATCCGAGTCGTTGTGAATTGCATCGGACGGCTTGTATAGAAAATTCTCCTTTATCTGTCGACAAATCTAACAAAGGATGTGTGCACAATGCCAATAATCGTGAGGGAGGATTCGGTCCGAAAGACAATCAACACAGATGGACAGGTAAAGTAAATACATTTGTCATGTCATTGTTCGGATATGTATGAGCGTGTATCTTCCTACAAAACCAGTCACGACGTGAGCAATAACATGAGGAGAGTAGAAAATGAAATTCCAGTGAATAGAGAACGAGGAAAGCCTGGCCTACAACTTTGTTTTGTGTATGTTTAGTCTGAACTCACATCAATTCCATGTTGACGTTGATTGTTACGCATCAAAGAAACATTGCATATGTACACTCATGCAATATATCCGATGAGTTTAATTAAATTTTCCAGGTTTTCCTCCACTGTTATTGTAGTGGAAGCACGTAGTATATAAAAGCAGCTGAATCTTCTGCTTCTTATGACATATTTCAGAATAATTTGAGAAACGACACCAGATTTACGTAGGGGTTTGGCACAAATTTTTTAAACTGCAATAAAATTGAAACTTTAGCTTTCAACTATCTTGTTATGTCTAGCGAAGATAATATGAGAACAACAGTCGACAACTGAACTTTATCAAAAGGATGGTGATAACAAAGATCGGGGAAATGTTCTAGTAGTTTAGCCCTGAAGTGTGTCGCTAGTTATTGGATCGTTAATAGTAGGTGCCAGTATTTTCTGGTCAGGTATATGGGCACTTTGGGACAGTTGTAAATAAATATTATTGGAAGGAAAATGATATTTTTTTATTTTCATTTGGGGAAAATGTGTTTATTTTTCGACGCACGCCTTCATAGCGTTATGTAGATATTTGTGTGAGATGAAACTAGAAATGTCTAGGAGTATTTTATTTTTCTAGAAATGTACAACATTGCCTGGCAAAGGGAGACAGGTCGAATGAACTAACAGATATTCAAAAATAAAATATGTGCGTTGTGTATGGATAGGTTGGTACAGATATGTGTAATCTTATGAAAATGGATATTTCATTTTATTCTCATGCACGTACATGGTATGTAAGTTGGAGAGAGAGGGTTGAGAAATGATCTTCTTTCTTTAGTCAGGACTTTCCCATCTAAAAAGAAACTAAAGTTAGTAAAGGAAATGAATGAATATGAAATATATAGTCATATACAGATAGGACAATGTTAGTACATTCCGACTGGATTGGATTACCTACTTGTATTCTGTATTGTAGAATACTAAGTACGTTTTACTAGTAGTGTGTGCTTCGGAACTTTAGTAACTACACTTTGCTGATTTATATAAGATGCATCTTATATGAAGATTATAGTTAATATATGTGTTTATCTTGGTGGGATGCAAAGCAAAGTAGATGCTGGGAAGGGCGTGTGGAATCAAGTCAGAATTCACAAGAAAAACGAGAGTTCATATCGGCTGAGAAATTTCAGGCCATTTGTCGTGACAGCTTTTAAAGCTCTCGAGCTCTTTGCCCTGAGTTTGTCGAATTTTTCATAGCTGGAGACGTCTGTCGTTTATATCAGATGGCACATATTATTATGCATTATCTTTTCTCGCCTTCGTTTTTCTTGTATCTAAGATGTAAGGGCAAGAATATAAGATGATCCGGAAGGAAATGCGCTCCCACAGTCAAATACAATTCTAAATTAAATTTCACTCTGGGCATAGCAGGGAATCTCAATCTCAATGTTCAGTTTTGTGTAGTGTGGGAGGGGGAGTATGTTGTACTGATCTTGTCTTGTCTGTGTGCAAGAACTTTATTGTGACGATCGGAGAACTGACATTACTTACTATCTCTATGTATGAATAGATAAAAGGGAAAATAAGTCCAAACATTGGCATGGAAAGTAATACTGGGATTCTTACAGTACGTTGAGTTTTCCATTTATAGATTTCACACTTCATATCTGATGCAAAATATTATTATTTGTCCAAGAATCTTGTCGTGTTATGTCGTTTAATGCAGTTATCGATGCAATGACACTTCTCTGCACTGGAAACATGCAGATAACGGTAAAATATGGAAGACATAGAATCACCGCGCAGATTTCAAGATTTCAATAAGATGAACACGCAGTGAAGAAATGGAACGACAGAATTTTTTGCCATATGCCCTGATGAGTTGAAAAATTATTCACTTTGGTATCTTTTTTGCACCACAGCGGAGTAGAAAACCACGGGATCTATCAACGAAATCGACTATTTTTTGGTGTGCGGAAATAGTTATTCAGTTTTGGGAATCAAGGAAATGTTAATATACAGTAGGTTACATAGATGAGAAAGGAATTTAACAGCAGTATATACCAGGATGTACATTCAAATGCAGTTTTTACATTTACACCCTGCTGCGTTTATCCATTTACGGATGAAACGTAAGCAATGCGGAAAAGCAAATGCCCTTGCTCTGTTTACTCTTTACTCTTGAGTACTTCTGGCTCTTATTTTCGTTTTCGTCGGTGACAGTGTGGGTCCCTTCTTCAATAATAACGGTTCTTATATGTTACCCTAGCAGATTGGCAACGGTAGACTGAAGCGATGACGGCTATTGTTCGCGACCAATGACATAAGCGAAAACATTAAACTGAAAACGTAATTTCCCGGCACCGCAAGACATTCGGCTTCCCTTTAACTGTTGATGAGCTTTTTATTCACTATAAAGACGGGTGCAGAAAAACAAAGATTTTTACGACAGTTTTTCGTGTTCGGGTTGCAATAGGAAATAAGGAGAGTCCCGGAGTATGGAGAGAGGAAAGGAGAGAAAAGAAAGTTTTCTTTCCTTAGTTGAGTCTTGTTTTTCTTTCACTTGCCATTTCGTAGAGTTGAGTGGAAAGGACCAGACGAGACCATCAGTCCGTTTTATCTTCCGCATTAAAAATCTTGGTCCATTATTGTTACTGTTAGCTAGCTATATAGTTTCGGTTCTCTGTTCATCCCATCAGATTAGAGAAAGTGCATTTTCTACTGTCCATTTGTTGCTGACAGAGGTTAAACATAAAATGTAAGTCAGAGGCATAGTTAGGTACTTGGTTTGTTATTTCCTATGGCATAGGTTGGGTAGACCTAGCTTGTTTTGGAACTTTGCCGTACCTTCTTTACAAGAATGCTTTTTTTAGATTTGGCGAAGAAGGAGAAAATAAGTGAAAATAATATCGCACCAGATATATAGTCCGATACTATATAAGGCTGTATCTGAAATCTCTTGTACTGATACTATATATGTACGAATAGGAGTAACAACCCTCAACACACGTCTGCGATAGTAGGTCAGAGTAATTTACAGGTATTATTTTTACTGATGGCGTAGCGAAAGAAAAGCTGTAATAACGTACCATAAGATGTAACAGTCACTGTATGATAGTATTATAAGATCTAACGGACGATATAAGTCCTAAAGAAGCTGTGAAATTGAGCGATAATGTATTAGGAAACGACCCGGTATCAGTTTTCTCGGTAAATTGCGTACGAGGATTAAGAATGCTCATCATGAATGACTAAAAGGCGTTTTTATAGACGTCAGGAAGGAAATGGTTTGATTTTTTGTATTCATTTGCTAGGTTTTCTCGGTGTGGATTTCGATGCTGAGGATTCAGCCACAGAAGACGTTGATAGCTCGGAAGAAGATAATTCCTTCGAAGGGAATGGTCGGAAAGCATTTTTTGAAGCATTGCCCTCAACAAAATCCCGAATGGGTGGGAAAAAGTCAACTATGGACTTGAGCTCCAGTTCCAGCTCTATTTTCAGCTCGAGTCTTGTTGCCTCTGGTTCAAATCCAAAATCGGATGGGAAAACTTCACCAAGAGAAGAAATAAGGATAGGCTCATCCTTATGCTCGCGTGAAGAATATGAAATATTAAAAGTACGTGCTTGGCCTTCTTAAAATATTTTGTGTACCTAATACTTTCGTTGACTTACTATTTCCTTTTCTACTTGTTCTCGTTTATTCCACTTACTCTACCTACCCATTATCCTCTACAATGCATTCTACATTTTGTACTATGTTTATAAACCTGTATAGACTAAGTACGTAATATACATTTATATATACTAACCCAAGACGTCAGCTATAGACATTATAGATCATTCGAGACCGCACTAACACCGCTACTGCTATAATATTTGCTGATGTCTTCTGCGGTGCTTAGTGTGTAGTAGTCAGTCGAACTTTTAACATTCTCTCCTTGACATTCTTCATAAATCTTCACTAAGGTGATAGTCCAAGTGAAATGCTCAGTTTTCAGGTCGTCGTGTTGTTAGGCCCCGTACTTCTCTAAAAGACAAATCTTCTTATGCATGGAGAGGAACATGCAAATAATTAAACGTAACCACACGTTCGTTTCGTTGAGCAAACTTGACATGATTTCTCTCTTCTCTCCCCTCAATCTTTATGTAGCTACTACATTAAGTCTAACCAATGTCTCTCTTAACCATTCTCCTCTATTTGCCTTACAGGATGCTCTTTTGCTCTACAACCACGAGCGTTTGATCGGTGATGTCCCTACTAAAAATTTCAATAGCGAAGACACTCTCTCGACGGCAAACCGTGTGAAGGATTCAAGTAATGGATGGAAAGTCGATAAAGATTATTTGCTCAGCCTAATGTTTGCACACTTTGACCATAATAATAATGGTGCATTGGATTATGCAGAGCTGCAGAAGGTACTACTCCCAGAAAACCCGTTCACTCAAGTTAAACTTGTCAAATCTATTCAGTTCTTACTCCTGACTTTTGTATTCCGTTTTTTATCGAACAACCCGCATTTTTATCGAGTATTATGCAATTTTATCTAGGCTACTGGTACTTTCTCTACGACTTACTTAGATTTGTCCTATTCTTTCTGTACAAACTCAACGAAACGGCTGTAAATATTTTAGGTGGGAATGGAGCAGAAGCTGGGAAGACCCATGTTGCACTGTCATCTCGTAGATTTTCTCAGATTCGACGATACGGATCAAGACAGCCTCCTCAGTCTGAACGAATTCTACAATGCCTTCAGCAAACTCTACAGTACGTTACGAGTAGAATTTTTTAATATTTACGATTTACGATCCCTTTCGAGAAGAATATTTTCAGCTTTCTC
>JABASH010006397.1:0-10680 GCA_019776445.1 Tomocerus maximus
TCTACATGATTGAATCATGTTATTTTAACATGGACGAACGTAGGCGCAAAAAAACAGGAGAAATGACTAGAGAACACGTTGATTTCAACGAGTTCTCATGTAGGGATTCGTAAGAGTGCAAAAAGTGTCCAAAAGTAGAGTATTCTGAAACTACTGCCTTTTTCGGCATATAGTAAATTCATAAAAGTTAGATCCAATCCTTATCTGAAACACCGTAAAGCGGTTTCTGCATTTTCATCTTTGATTGGACCATATTACATTTACAACGCGAATAAGGGTTAAACAGGAATGCAAATTTTAATATCTTCCAATCAAGGATGAAAATGCAGAAACCGGTTTACGGTTTTTTAGATAAGGATTGGATATAACTTTTATGAATTTACTATATGTATACTTAAGTGAGGTCTTCTAATTTGACCAAGTTGTGTAAAGTAAATGATTAATAAGTTTGTCAATGATATATCGTAAAATATTTGACAACTCTAATTTTATTTATAATAATGTCGTGTTTTTTTGAAAAATTAATAGTTGACCTTTTATTAAAATCGCTTCGAGGTGATGCTTGTAATTTTGATAGTTGGGTTGCAATTGTAATCCTCATGGTTTCGGATTTTCCCATTTCCCATCAAATTTTGTTGGGCACTGGGAAAAGTGGGAAATATGGGAAAAGTGGGAAATCTCCGGGAAATGAATAATTACTATGGGAAATGATAGGATTGGTTGCCGTGTCATAAGGCGGCTATTCTTTCACGTACAAAATATCAGACAACCTAAGTAATTACCAACTCATCGATACACTAACGAAAGGAATACACTTTATTTTATTCTCAGTGTGTATACTTAGTACTAACTTGGTTTATATGTCAGTGTTACTCTAATACTGCTCGCTATTTATACAGAAATAAACCAAATGCTCATAATATAATCTGCTTCTGTTCATATGTTTCAGTGATACACAAATAATATTTTGCTCAAGCGTGCCAATTTGCTTAGTTGTGGTGAAGTGGACCTGGAGCCAAGTGTTCTGGCAATAATGAGAGCTGAAGAATTTAGAGTCCTATAATGTAGATACTTACTGCCCTGTCTTTTGGCATGCTATAGTTACGAGACTTACTTTTACACCAAAGTTATAGTTAGCGGAAGACGGATACTACTTGGTACATTATGAGAATTGAATGTCTCAAGTCACGACTTAAAAGTAAAGATAAATATTTGTACAGCTGAAGAAATTTTTGGTTTAATGGCATTAAACTATTTGTATTTCCATGATTATTTTTGAATTAATAAAATTAGTTTCCATTGATATTTAGTCAATTAGTTAATGATGTTTGAATACATTATTTAAATAGTATACTTTGTTCATTCCTGATATACCTTACCGTTTATTATGAAATAAACGTCTTTATATTAATGTGTGCTAATGGCAGATTTTAATACTAATACATACCTTTCATTTTCGTAGAAAACTTTCAGAAGCAAAATATTTATGGAATTACATTATATTAGAACCGTACAGCTGGCTAAGTGGATCTACAGCCTAACTAAGCCATGATCAGAGTATCGAGTGTGCTGTAAATGCCGCATGCCGTAAATTGAATTTACGGCAAATTGATATTAATTACGGCCGCATGCTGTAAATGCCGTAAACTACTACCCTACCATGTCATGTGCTAAAAACGGTGTCTTTGGTTAGTTTACGGCATTTGCGGCATGCGGCATCGAAAAATAATTTACGGCATGCAGACGTTATACTCTGGCCATGATTAAACGGATGCAGATATGGCATTTATTTCATATTTCAAAAAAAATTCTTGAAATATCTCGATTTGTGAAATCAATGAAATACATGAAAATTTTGAAATAAATACAACTCGCATGTGTATGTGCATGCGTGTTTAATTTATTTCAAGTGAAATTTATTGAAATAAACTGCCATGTAACCTATTTATTTCAATTATTTCATTTTTCAAGGAAGGTGGGTGAGAAATATTTCGCGAATTATTTCAAAAGTTTCATCCATTTATTTCCGAGAAATATTTCAAGTGCCATGTCTGAACGGATGCAAATGCATAGAAGATTAATATGAAAATAAAATTTTGACGGTGATGTCACAGGTTTGAATGAACGTGAATACAACAAACAACTATATTTTGTTTACGGCATTTGCGGCATGCCATAAATTAAAATCGATTTGCTGTAAAATCAATTTACGCCATGTGGCATTTACGGCACAGTCGAAAAATTTTTGTCAATTTCTTTGAATCCTATATAGGCAAGGTGTCGAGTCGGCATGCCGTAAATTATTTTTTGATGCCGCATGCCGTAAATGCCGTAAACTACATAACACATAGTAGCAATACTGCATAAGTATTATTCAACATTGAGGTATGTTTAATGCGTTTTTTACTGTAGTATGATTGCGTGATACAATATTAAGTAGTGCCAATGAATTTTCATTTTTAAGGTCTATATTTGCTTTAAATGAGTATTATATGTTATAAATACACAATATTTATGTGCAAATAGTTCAGCAAATGTGTGCAAATAGACCATTTATAATTAT
This sequence comes from Tomocerus maximus, assembly GCA_019776445.1. Lineage (NCBI taxonomy): Eukaryota > Metazoa > Arthropoda > Collembola > Entomobryomorpha > Tomoceridae > Tomocerus > Tomocerus maximus. Next base: position 2,564 of record JABASH010006397.1, read on the forward strand.
TTTAAAATGTTTTTGTGTTACCACAATTACATTTAAAGCATAAATGCATTTAAAATTATTTACGGCACTTACGGCATACCGCAAAATATTAAATGCCGTAAATTGAATTTACGGCATGCCGCAATTACGGCACACTCGACGCCTTGTATATAAGTAATATCACATAATTTCCAGTTCCAGTTTCCAGATCCGTGTACATAATATTTCAATCAATCTCACTGTGAAAAATTTTAAATACACTAACTGTTAAGGTTCTAAGTTTTTTATATCTCTTTATTAAATATTTCAATGTACTGAGTAAAAAGCAACGACTACTTGCAATGTCTTCCATTGCTAAAAATAGCGTCTCCCTGATCATTGACTATACAAATCATAGATATTTTAGCTTACGGTTAGGTGGTTCTAAAACAAATGTGTGTCAAACGCTTTTTTAGTTCTTTGTTTGCATCCTATACAGTTATACACATTTGTGAGTATAGGTTGTCACATAATCTTATTATATGTATTAGCGCAACATACTATTAATGAGACTGTTATGAAAAGCATGGAGATGATTTATGAGTTTTGTGAGTGAGTAAAAGTAAAACGCAAAAGTTTGGCTCAGTTCATTGTCTAAATTTAACTGAATCGAATGAGTGTGCTGGAAGAGTGAGAAATGAGCTCATTAGGAATTTGTGCCTTGGAAATTCGGTGTCTTCAGTAAGTCAAACATCTCCACTCACAGTCCTTTTCGCTCCCAATTTCTGGTAATTTTACTTTTATTTTAATAAGCACGTAATGTAATAATTAATCTTATAATACCCGAATTGTGTAGTCTGTAGTGATGTGTAGCACTCAAAATAAAGGAATTATTTAGTTACAAAAGGGAATAACATAAAAGTTAAGAATAATTGAAAATAATAGGAACAAAACTTTACATAGTCGTTTGGTAGCTTTGAAAGATTTTAAAATTGATAAATATATCTTACAAAATTCTGATACAATAGAATAGAATTACTTTATTCTCCATTGAGCATAAATAGGCCTAAATATAAAGCATTTAACTCTTGGACTTTGGGAGACTTAAGGTCTTTGAATTGGGATACTACTCCTTACTTTCTGGTTTCATATTTCAAAAGTCATAAATCGACTAGATAACGTCAGTACATAACTGTTTAATGCAGTGCGATAAATTCTTATAAAGCTTGAAGTTGTAGCGTTAGCATGAGTCGTGGTCGTAAGCGTTATGAAACTACCGCACCGTAATAACGCAAAGACGTCTGTTTCCGGGAGTCTGTTTCTATCGAATACTGATAATAATTGTTGCGTAAAGGAAGAGAAATGTAATGGGTTAGCCGCCGGAGTAATTCCTTAATTTGATTCTCAAACATTAATTTAAATAGTGCCAATGTTTATTATCAAGGTACATTCCCTATGCAATTCTACATTAATTAATAATATGATATCAGCATTCAGATAATTAGATTTACAATTTCCGCAGTTGATCATTTAGTTAAAACAAACAGATTGCGGAGTTGTAGTAAACTAGTACATAGTGTATTTATCTACTATACAGTGTGTATAATAACTAAACTGCCTAGCTGTATTTGAGAAACAAGAAATAACACCAGAAAGCCATATTATTATTCGAAAGCCCGTCCAAAGTTACACCAATGAGGGAACTTTGATTAACATCATACTTTACGTGATTCAAAAAAATATTGAAAATAAAAAGTAGAAAAATCTTTACAAATATCTCCGTGACTTAAATTTGTGTATCCTTTTTAACAAAAAATTTAGGAAAATTTAGTTAAGGTTACTTTGAGTTAAGTGGTTTAGAAAAATTATTGAAAATAAAAAGGGTCAATTTGCTAAACTTTTGAGAACAACTTTTTATTGTTTTGAGGATTTTTACATCAATTTTCATTAAAATCAGAGGTTGACAAATTTTCTACTTTCTCCACTGATGCGACAGTGTTTAATCTTTATGCTAATAATTTTTTTAAAAGTAAAGTAATGTTAATCAATGTTCCCCTTTTAATGTAGCTTTGGACGGTCTTTCGAATGGTCTGTCATTTGTCAGTACTGTTTCTCAGATGCTGCTGGGAAGCTTAGTTGATGTACGCCTTGCCTTGCATTGCATTACTGTTATTTTGTTCAGCTATCAGGTCAATATTAGTCTGATGAACTATGAAGTGGCTAGCGGTCATAAAGGGTTGAATATTAATCCTATAGCCTCTCCAGAGTTTGGAGTGAGAAATGAAAAGTGGGATCTTCCCACTGCCCCGGAAGAAAAGTGGGAAGCAAAAAAGCTTAGTGGGTGGGAAAATGGGAAATGGAAAAAAATGAGTGGGAAGCTTTCTTAAGAATTTACTAAGTTACCTTACATTACTTAGTCAGCTAGAATAAAATTATTACATTGCTTAACTATTTATTGCAACACGTACAACAAGGGTGACAATTTGAATTGCATAGCACATTATTTTTTTACATTTACATCTTAGGTTAATGCATAGCACTTACCTGTGAACTGAAGACAGTCTTGCAGCTTGAGGTAATGTTATTTCTTCATCAGGAACATTCGACGCGGATGTGGTGAAATCCCAATGAAAAACTTGATTCTTTACTAAACATTCCCATTAGTTTACCATTTGGTTCCAAGTTTGTAAAAGTCATCTTTCGCAATTATTGTACTTGGAATTAGTAATAATCTCTTGGGAATTTGTTGGTTCCTACAGTTACTGGGAAATTTAATTTTCATATTGATAGTTGTTGCAGGACTGTCTTCTGCTGGAGCAGGTCAAGAATTTTTTAGGTGCAAATGACCTAATATGTAAATGTAAGAAAAATATAGAAAATATAAAAGTATGATAGTAATAAATCTTCATTTACTATTGTAAATACACATAACATAAGTATTATATTATTTTGCCTTGAATTCAGTGAGTGGAGACGGGATTTTATTTATATTCACTGAAATAAAGGCATGTATGGAAACCGTGATGGTTCCCTAGTTTATAATATAACTTAAATTTTTGTGTGTGCATCGATGAGCTGATAAATATTTACTTTGGTTGACATTTTGTACCGTGAGAGAATAGCCACTATATGACATGGCAACCAATCTTATCATTTTCCATAGCACTTATTCATTTCCCGAAGTTTTCCCACTTTTCCCAGTGTCCCACAAAATTTGGTTGGTAATGGGAAAATCCGAAACCTTGAGCCTGTCTCTAATTTTTATGACTAGTCCAAGGTAAAAACCCGTTTAATTGACCATATGTGCCTGCGTTCAAAGTAGAAAAGTAGTAGATTTAATCCTTATTTTTGCAGATCAACTGTTGAGAACAACTTGAGGCAAGAATGGACGCCATTAAGAAGAAGATGCAGGCCTTGAAGGTCGAAAAGGATGCGGCAATGGACAGGTCTGATCAAATGGAACAAACGGCCCGCGATGCTAACGCTAGAGCAGAACGTGCCGCAGAAGAAGTCCAAGGTTTGCAGAAGAGGATTACTCAGATTGAGACTGAGTTGACCGTGTCACAAGCAGCCTTGGCCACCGCTCTGGCCAGCATAGAGACCAAGGAGAAAGCACTGACTGCTGTGAGTAATTGACATCAATTCTAAATTATTCAAAAACATATTATAAATGGGAATATGTAGGCCGGATCCGAGTTGGCCCATTTGGGACGAAAACTCCAAGGAATTGAAGAAACATTTGAGCAAACAGAAGAGAGAATGAAACAAACGGATCTGAAATTAGCCCTGGCCTACCACACCGGCGATGAAGCTGACCGGTAAGTGCAGAGTGTCTAGTGTACCGTAAATGCCGCACAAAAATAGGCATTTACGGCATGCCGTAAACCGCTCTGAGTGAGTGCTTGTCAGCTTATAAACATATATACTTATTAGTTAAATATTCACATACATATCTACTTTAAAAACTGATGTCAATTTACAGAATGCGTAAGGTGTTTGAGAATCGATCTGTAACTGACGAGGAGCGAATGAAGTCTCTTGAGAGCTTGTTAAAGGAGGCAACAGGTCTGGCTGAAGAAGCCGATCGTAAGTACGACGAGGTGTGTTATCCAATCAGTTATCAAGGTTTAAAAAAATTGTGGAAAATTATCAACTGAAGTTCAATCTTGGTTTGTGCATAATTTGATTAGGTAGCCCGTAAGCTGGCCGTAGTTGAAACAGACACAGAAATGGCAGAAGACAGAGCAGATTCTGGGGACACGTGAGCAATGATAAAAAACGTTTACTAAGCATAATTATTGGTCTTAGGAGAACTAATTAACAGCACATTCGTAAACATTACATATGGCGTAACCGTAAACTACATTGAATGTTTCGTAAACCCTAAATTACATTATCGTAAATTACAATGAAGGTGCGTGTAAACTCCCAAAGACATTGTTGTCAACTGCAAGTGGACGTGTCCTAAACGGCTTAGCATCTTCATGTACTGGCACTGGATGTTCGTCTATGTTTTCGGCACCTAACGTAAATGTTTACGAATCTGATATTGAAAGTTTACGGTAATGTCATTTTAGTAATGCTTAAGAAAAATGTCATGCTTAGGAAAATGCTGTGGATGAGTTTTCCGTATACTTAATTAATACACGTAGTTACTCAACATCAAAATAAGGGAAGTGAAGAAATCTAAGATTTCGCTTTCCAAGTGACTTTATTACAAGTTAGTTATCTTCGTAAGTCTTCATTCCGTTTATGGAGAATAATAATCTTCGGCGGTGTGAAATTTATCTGAAAAAAGATTTTTCTGCCTGATTTTTGAAATCCTAGCTACTTGTAAAATTCTAAATGTCAGCTTATGCGGAAAATATGGATTCTGTCTTCAATATTTAGTTTTATAATGACACAAATAGTAGGAATAGATGTAATATTTTTCCATTTTCAGTAATTAAGCACAAACTGTACGGGTTTATAGGATTTATTCCTCGCTGGCAGTAACAAAACTCTTATTTTTTTCTTTATTATCCACCGAAATCTACTGAAATATATTTATTATACGTTTCCATGCACGCACAGTTATTACAACATTACTATATGTTCGAACCCATGTTGACGCAGAACAATGCATTCAATCAACCATTTCTAATTTGAATACAGTAGAATTGACGCCATTTTTAATCCTTTATATTCAGTGTTGGGTAATTGACCACTTTTTTGCATTTTGACTAGGCCACTGGTCATGATGGTCTTAATAGTCAAAATGTCATCCTCTAGTTAGTTAAACAAACCAGGCAAATTTTTGGAAGGTGAAATAATGCCTAACACCGATGATGAGTAATTACAAACAACAAAATAACAACAAAATAAATTCTATTGGTTTTTATTTGCAGTTTTAGGAAGTTTGACTTGTTGTTTACTCTTAAAGTAATAGCTACATAATCACCTTGGGACCCTAGTACAGTATCAACTTGTCCCAAAAGGGTATTTTGACCACTATGACCACTTTTTGATCTCATTTTGACCAGACCATTTTGACCATATGGCCATTATGACCACTAGTGGTTTTAACCACGACCCAACACTGTTTATATTAACTTAGCAGCAGCCATGAGATGTGAAGTTTTTCCATACCGAACCAGACAATAAAAATTATAAAAAATTGCGTCAATTCTATTGCATTCGAATTAGTAATGGTTGAGTGAACATATTGTTCTGCTTCAACATGGGTTCGCCTTCCTATCCTGAACGAAAAAATGGGTAATTCGAGTGGGAGTTAGATTTAATATCCGCAAGACGGCGACACTATTTTTCAGTTTTTTCTTTCCATTTTTTCAATATTTTGTAGCGTTCCGACAAAATTGTGTGGACAATGGGAATATCTAAAACTACATTTTAAAATAATTTGCCAAAATTACAGTACGATGGGGAGTTTTAAATCTGACTCAATAATTTCTAAACAAATTTTTATGTTTGCAGTAAAATTCTTGAGCTTGAGGAAGAACTTAAGGTCGTTGGTAATAATTTGAAGTCTCTTGAAGTCTCCGAGGAGAAGGTTTCTTATTTTAAACTCTATATCATACTGTGTACACTTTGCTTGGCTTAGCCCCTTCCATAACTATGATACCCTTATTATTATCAGTGGTTCTGGATCCACCATAGTTTATAACTTGACATAAAAGAAAAACAAACTTTTGTGGTGCTAAGTATTACCCAAATTTGGATACATTTCAAAGGTGTAGGCGAATTTCGTTTTCCGGCTCAGATTGTGCATTTTTAATTTCAACAAGAGCGTGCTGGCTTACGTTTTTCTAAACATTAAATATTAAAAACACCAAAATTGGACGGCTAAAGTTCAAATAAAATAGAAAACCAATATTATATACAACCTTTTTGTAAAGGAATTTTAGTGAAATTGGGCATACTCGAATCTCGAAATGGCACTGTGGAAAATATCGTTTTTTCAAGCTGTTTTGGAGGGTGTAAAGCCATGATTTTTTATTTTACTCATAGGCGAATGTCAGGTTAAAATAAGATACCTAGATAATTAAATTAAGTACAGGGGTTAGGATACTTTGGACAACGTGGTAAAATATTAAAACAATCGGATCCACAGGTTTTAAATTTCAACGTTCAATTGCCTGGGGGAACTACAAAATACATACAGTTGCGACAGTGCGACAGTTAAGGTTAGCCCAACCAATAGCATGCATATTTTATTATGTTATGTTCGTTAAAGAGGCAAACAGTGACGGCTAACCCTAACTGTCGCACTGTCGCAACTGTATGCATTTTGTTAAAACCCAATTGCTTGGGACTAAGCCAGGCACAATATACTTTTAGATTAGATAGGGTACTGCGTGGTATATTACCGCAATTTCAAATACTGTTGGAAATTATATAAAAATGTTGTCATCGACACATTTTGTTCCAAAAAATTTTTTATGGTGAAGTAATCCCTCTCTGCAGCAATTTCGGCCCTCTGCGGAAATTGTGTTTAAAAATTTAGCATAACGTTTTTTACACATAAGATAGCTTACTGGTCAAATTCCAAAGCAAAATTGGCAGTAATTTTTGACATAATTAGCTTTGAAGTCAATATTTCATCATAATTTTTGACCTACCTTGAACGTATCGCAGTCGCAGTACCCTACCTAAAAGCATACTGTGCCAGGGGATGTGGATAAATGCATTAGGGGAGACTTTATCATGTCGCATGTATGTAATTGTCTAGGCCATCGAAAGGGAAACCGAGTATAAAAGACAGATAAAGCTGCTGTCAACTAAACTTAAAGAAGTAAGAACGAAATAAAAAATATGGGTCTTTTATGGAATATTCTTTAACAAATAATATGTGAAATTCTGCAAATACTTCTTTACCTAGGCGGAGGCTCGAGCGGAGTTTGCAGATAGGAGCGTTCAGAAGTTACAGAAGGAAGTGGACAGAGTTGAATGTACTCATATTTTTAGTTTAACTTAACCTTTGTATTATAAATTCGGAATGTTTTACTACGGAGTATTTTCTTGGTTCCAGTCGATCTGACAAACGAGCAAGATAAATTCAGGGCGATTACCAATGAGCTGGACACCACTTACTCCGAGATGACAGGGTACTAAGATCAAAATTCCAAGGGGACTAACCAGTGTCAATATGGCATATTGCCTGTCGATAACCTTGTGTTTTCAAAGGCATCTCTCCTTCAGGCAAATTCGATTCATCTCTTGTTCCAGTAAGATCTACAGTCTTGGGAGTCCTAAATTCAGCACTAAAATTTTTAAATTTATTATGTCATATACTATTGGTTTAGCAAATGGAATAAATATTCTGAATAATATGCGATAATAGAGGAAGACTGTTTTAATGCCAATACCTGCCTAGTTGGCAATGCCCAAATAAAGTGTATTCAGCAGAGCATATTTAAACAAAAATATTTGATGGAAGAATTTCCCTCTCAAACGCCCAGTCCTTTTAGTGGGAAATGTCTTATATGGTCAACCAAAATCTAACTATGCATGAGTATTTTTTAGAAATGTTGACTCACAAACAAGACATTTTTCTATGGGACTCGAAAGTCAGCCCCATTGGTAGCGTACTGCAGATTTCTGCATTTAATTTACCCTACGCCATTATAGCAGAATGTCAACTGCACTGTTCTGCGCTTTGA
>JABASH010006398.1:0-10680 GCA_019776445.1 Tomocerus maximus
ATTTAAGTAATGTAAAGATTCTAAGAATGCTAAAATTGGTATTTTTTCATTTCGTTTTTGCAGGTGTCCCCTTTATTTGGTGCACGTTGACGTAATTCATAAGGGGATTAGTTTTCAGGGTATTTTACCGAATCGAATTCATCTTTTGATGTGTAATTTTTGTCATTGAACAACGAAGTAACAACAAAGGTGTTTTATTTCTCAACTCTAGTTTCAAGAAGTTTCTCTTAGGAAAGGAAAATAAAACCTAACCACTGGGCACTGAGATGGAAACTAATATAAATAGGTACAACTACTACTGAGGGGCAAAGGGGAGTTTCTAGCTACAATTGGCTTTTTAAAAATCCTCCTTCCTATTCATTTATACGGTATAATGTAACTATACAAAATAAGTAGGTATCTGAAGATGTAAGTAGAGCATATAGCCAAAAGTAACTTTCCGAATTTTCTGTGGTTTTTGTTTGAAAAGAGACGAACGAACCTAAGACTTAAGAGCCGTCACCAATGAAATTTTGCGGTCTAGATTCAGGCGATACTAATGTACAAGTTTTCGGTTATTTTCTCTGCGTTGGTTAGGCGGAGGGTATAAAAGATTCAATTCACATCACATTCCTCGTCAACTAGAGGAAATTCTCATTTGTATTACTCGCAAAGCGAAGCTAGACAATATAAGTAAACAAGAAATATAGCGAGACAATCCATTTCGGGTCAAATCTTAAGACCAACCACGAACATGTACAATGTACACCTAATAACCCGGCTCTTTCACCCGAGAGGCAGGAGAAAGTTCACCATTCCTTGTGATTTCATCGGCTGCGAACTGCGAATTGTACCTAAACAGTCAGACTTAATCCAAAAGTGGAGAAATTCCAAGTGAAATCAAGAAGGCACTATCCTCAGATCTAAAACTGCATATTGAGTTCCTCCTCCCTATTCTTTCTCATCCCATTTCATTACTCGGGTCTAAAAGACAAAGCACGAATACCTATATCTGCAATCTTTATAAACACTTGCCAAATTAATTCAGTTACTTATAATCTTGCTATATCTTTGCACTTTTTCATTAGAGTGTACCCACAACCCAACTTTAGTCTATGCCTGGGAATATTTTCGTATTGCACTGGGATTCTACCTTCAAATTAGCCATTTTTGTTGCGAAAAGTGTGTATCTAGGGATGCCACAGCAAAATTGAAGATTACAAACTTGGTCTTCTGAGTGAATCTTAATATCAGGGACAATTTTCTCATAATTTAGCAAATGTAAAACAGAGTCACTTAACAGGAGGGTATAGGCAAGAAAGTGTATGTAAGCGGTGCAGAAATAACATTACAAGTTCCAGGAGTGTGCTGCGTCATTTACACTAACAGGGGATTCTGGTGGATTTGCTCTGGTTTGGTTTTTGCTCTGGTTTGGCTAGGCCAATAGCTTTCCGTGTGCTTGACTCTCTGTTGTATGAAGAGAAGTGTGTACAGAAGTATAGTTTGTCGGCAGGACGCTCAAGGATGTGAGATGTGATAGAAGTATTTGGAGCATTCGCTTTCGGACTGTCGTTGTAGTAGTTGTCTTGCAGAAGAGTTTGACTGGAATGCTTGTCTCTGAATCTCAGACCTTCCTCTCTAAGACAAGCCGCACTTGTTTAATATCTGATATACATCAGCACAGCATCAAGCAAATTGTACCTTCACAAGAATAGACAAAACAGATCTCATGTCCTCCGTGCAATTTCTTGTCTCTCTCCCGAGGTTTTTCTCCAGTTACATTGGATTTAGCGGATTACTTTTGATAGCCGACTACTGATTTCCTCCGTTCCATAAATAAAACTGCAGAAAAATGGCATTGATCTGTTTTCGCAGGAAACCCTAACATTTCGCTCGTTGTCAGTTGTATGTGTCTGATATTTGCAAGGTTCAGTACTCAACGAAGCCAAATGTCACAGACAGTAATTATATCTCTGTGAAAACTGTATAGCTATTGCAACCTCCACAAAAAGTGTCTGTTCGTTATTTCCACGAGTTGAGTGACTGACTGGATATCATGCAGCCCATTTAATTGCTTAGGTGTCCCACTCAACAAACTTTGCCTCTAGTGCTCACTTGACAATCTCACACCTTCTCTAAATGAGCCAGTGTTAACATAACTATTTAAGCAAAGAAACTTCACACTCATACATTACGCTGCTCAAACGATTAAGTAAGCAAAATAAATTGAACGCACTCAGGAAACTTGGATCCTAACTCTATTGACGACTCCTCCTTGTGTCAATGTCACTCTGTCTCCCCGCATCTCTACTTTCGTCACTTTCAACTCAAGTGCATTTCCTAAAGACCTCCCTTAATACATCAAATTGGGACAACCATTCAACTACTTCAACAGAGCATCCTAAGAAAAGTAAACTTTTATCAATTCTACTACATTTACCCTAAGTATAACTGTTATTATGATGCATAAAGTATATTCCAGCTACTTTGCTACAAATATTCCGGATTCCACTAGAAACTGTCCTAAAGAACAGGAATTTGCTGTATGTACAACAATAACTACTTATTGTCAGTCTCAAATATTTACCTCTTGCCAATTTTACTAGAATTTCAGTTTTTACTCCCGATCTTATAGGCCCATGCATTTTTTATCCAAATATCTTCAGTTTTTTCATCTTTGTTTGCACAAACGGAACTATAGGTATATCCGGAGTATATAACAACATGAATAGATTTATACTCCTTTATCCCACAAATTGAAAGCACTTTAGTTCTGTGGTAAACGTTCTTAAACTATTTGCGTAGTACTTTACCCTTGGCATTTAGAATTGATGGAAAATTATAACCAAGTATATGGTAGATGATCATAATACATAATCTTCAATAACTAATATTTTCCCTTCAGATTAATTTGTCCACAAGTTAGACTAAAGTAGTATTACACATAAAACATGTCATAAATGTAGCCTATAAATTAGACTAAAGTACTTAGGAGACCACTAAAGACTTTGATTTTAATGGTCACCTGCTCTATTTAGTGTAGTCTAGCGGATCCCTAACAGTATTACCTGCTCAACTTGAGCACAAGCAAGCCTAAGCCAATAAATAGCTCAACCATCTTTAGTTTCAAACACATTTTACTGCATCTTCATCATCATAGCTCATTCATCGTTGAACAACGCAACCTTTTTGCTTACAAACTTAAAGTTGAAGTTGGGTCTTCAACAATTAGTATGAGGTTAATTTTTTTTATCTCATAAGAGAATCTACTCTTAAGTTTACATGTCCAAGGACTTCGGACTGTTAACAGGGGAGTTTTCAAGGTCATCGTAGATTCTTTTCAAAGTTTCAACCTTTTAGCATTTTCCCAAGACTAAAAATATCTGAGAAGAATTTCAAGTGCTCGTGTATATCTTTTGTTGCTAATGAAATGTCATAGAAATTCTGGCTGGAACGTGAATTTATTCCAATGGTAGGACTTAAAAAAAGTTTGCTTCTACTTGTGGTAGATAGTGACTGAAAGTTTCCTGAGGTCTAAGCATTGATTTAGTTATACAAATCTAAATCAAACAAGTTTCAATTTGGAAGACTCACTTTTCATCTCTAAGTAAAAACTTGAGAAGTCACTCGGAACTTGAGCTGTGTGGTGTGCAATTTTGTATGACTGTGGTTTGCTGCATTATGTTGCTCTGAAGTGCCCGGAGAGAAAGTTAGCACCATTTTATCAATTATCATGATGTTCCTCTCAACATCACTATTTCCACGAAGTAAGTACTTAATAATAAATAGAGTGTGTACATTCTGCATTGTACCATTCTGCACCTGTCCCAATTAGAGAAACTTGAAACTTCTCCGTCTCTACATATCCCGTCCTCACAACTGTTTACACGTTTCAGTCGCTTTGAAGTAATTTTATCATGCTTTATTGGCTTTAATCCAAACTGCAAAGTTTAGATCTAAAAGGTCTTTGGAAGTTTATTTGCATACAAGTGCATTCATTTATAATTAGAGAGAACCAACTTGGGAGTCATGCACTTTGTGAACTGTGGTGATAAGTTCCTGGGGTACACTGGGAGTCACGGATCAATCAAAGTTGGTAAATTCGCTTGTAAAACAGCCACAATAGAAATAATATGCAAAATTTCACAAAGCAAAGTTAATTTCACTGTACTAACGCTAAATTCGTTGCAGTTATTGTCAATGATGCTGTGTAGATCCCCATTTTCATATGAATATGTATCATCAATAGTTCTTACAGAAGTACAGTTTCATGTTACGATGAATTCGTTAGCTGTTAATTTGCTATGCATTTGATATGAAAGTAATAGTCACATTTTCATGGTCATTCATCATTCAGTCATGTATGTTTAGTTTGCACAGTACAATAAACTTCATAAAGTGGTTTCAATTGGTAGGAGCTGTCTATTGCATTCAATAACAAGAAACTTTACTTCTACATTGTAAAACCCGAAGTTAGAAAAAAACACAGAAAATACCAAATGACAAAATGGATTCAGGAATATGTAGTGTTCGGTGTACTGGCACGGTTAGAGTGGTTCTTTTATTTGGTGGGTTAATCAGTATCACTAACAGGTTGTAAGGCTGCTACGAGTTCCCCTGATGAATGTGCTCTCTATTTGTGCGTGTATGTCAAAGATAATATGTCAACCTTATGAATGTAGTGTTGAGAAATTCAGGCATTACTAATAGAAATTAGACAGTTTATTATGGTTAACCTATTCTCACAAACAATAGAATACTACCCATCCAACTAACAAATGGGAAAAGTCATTGGCACAGATGAAATTAAAATGTAATATGCTGTTGCGTGCTCCGGATGAAGCAAATAATGTTACAGGAAATCCCTATAATGTACTATTAATGCACAGGTAATTTCGTTGAAAATTCTCGGAGTTTGCAGTGACAGGGGACGTCTATAAGGAAAAATGCTACACAAGACGGAAATACTGATATTGAGGAAGGAGGCAATTTTATTGTCGTCTTGTTTACTTTGAGACTGAGAGCTACCATTTCGACAAGAATGTTCTGTAGGCCAACAAATGTAACATGTTTTCAAGTAGTAAGTCACGTCATCTTGGACAGAAGTAGCAATTTATGTCTACTAAAGGTTTAGGTGCATGATGACAGATCAATTGTCGTCACTGTGCATTCGTGACAGATCAATTGTCGTCACCGTGCATTCGTGACAAACAATTGATGGAGCTAAACTATTTAAATGGAAAAGTCTTCTTGACATGATCATAATAAATAGGAAAACCCCAATCCACAGAAATTTATTGCTTTTCTTCTCTTAAAAGAATTCAATTTAGATTCCTGAACATGCAAATGCCAAATATAATAGTTTTAGATATTTATGTCTTGATATGTATTTGCTGAACAGACAAAAGTGTATTGTATTGTACAACTGGCGAAACATATGCCTGCGGTGTAAGAGCAAAACCTCATAATTTATAGGAGAAAATATATTTCACCCAGGAAAGGAATCAGAGCGAAGCGAAAACATTTGCACTCATATGTTCTGTGAATATTGTTCTATTGTGCATATTCTCCCTTTTATTGCTACTTTTGAGCATTTGTTTTTTAGAGGCGCATTTGAGTGTGATGCTGACATTTTACTGACAAAAGCTGCAATAAATACACTGAGACTGTTACAAAGAATTTTACTGTACAAATTGCATTTATTGTTTGTGCATATCTAGACACCAAGTTTGAATTGTTTAGGTTGGTGTCCTGTGAGGCTCTACTCATAAAAGAATCCTAACATTTGTCCTATTAAGTTGTAGCGAAATTAGTCATTTGTAATGTGCGTGTCTGACATTCTTTTAATTACACACATGTGGGTTGATAAAACAATCACCATTCCTTTGTTTAGCTTGGCTCTTCTGCTCTACTATAGCGTTAATTTCCAAATGGTTTTTTTGGCATTGCAATAATCCCTAAAATATTCCCAAAGAAGCTTGCCTACGGCAAAATATAATTTAAATTAAAATTGCCTATCTAATAGAAAATGATCAAACGTAGTTAGTAAGTTAATTGTCCGCTTTTCATAGAGATGGTGAATCCTTTTTAAAGATCATTAGTGTAGTCATTACTATTTAAGCGTTAATTTCGTAGTAACAATTCCTTTGAAGTATCGCCTGTGAGTAGCGAATGTGAATTAAAGCGAGTAGCATAGTGTAATACTGTCGCATTAAATGAGTTCTAGGAAATTCTTGCTTATTTGAAGTATCTTTTACCTGTTGTGTGTATTGTAGTGCAAAAGCAATTACGCCATTTTCAGTGAATTGTGTATTAATTGTCCTTTGTCAATCACTTCCAAAGATCAAAATGAATTTGCTTAAATTAAGGGTGGTAATATGATTTTAATTTATTGAGAGATGAGTGCGGACTGATGAATTCACGGAATTTGAAAGTAGTGTGAATTTCAATTTTTTTGGTCAAATAATAAGGTCCTTCATTGCATATTGAATTAGCTAAAATGATGGTATCCACGTATTATTAGTTCCGTATGTATGAATCGGGTATTCTAAGAAGCTGGGTTCCATAGTAGAAATGACAAATACTTTTATTGCCATTTAGATGATAAAAACAAGATTAGTGACAGAATTTTTTGTATTTCTATTTCTAAATACTCTGGAAGCTAATTAATCTAATTTGCATGATCGCGTGATCGTGGAAAAGTGTCATATCATAATTATGACAAATTATAATTTATAACATGTCAGCTTGTCACTGCAATGCAGTGCCATGTCAATTATGACTTCCTGGCTCAAAACCAGCAAAATGACCATGTAGCCGTAGCTGCAATTAATTACACATTGCGTCTATAAATAACGCTAGGTATTTGTTTACATGATGCAGTTTTACTACACATTCACTCAGTGCCCCTAAAAATATGCTGAGAACCATATTTTTAAATTTTCTTCACCGATTGTGGCATTTCCTCATAATATTCTCATCCACCGTACTGAAATCTTATTCTAGCATCTAGTAATGCTTAATGGAAATGTATCTAGTAGGTACTAGTTAATTTTACTTGCTCTTTGATGTCTTACATCGGACAGGATTGGAAATAATTTGCATTTCTACAGCATTTGCATTTCTGCAGAATTTGCATCTAGAACTTCGATAAATCTACATACAAAACCCGATATATATGCTTGGGGTGGTTTCTGGGAATTCCAAGATAAATATATACTTTAAGCATTTAGAATATTGACTAGGATAATTTTGGTTTCATCTCCACGGAAAGGATTTCATACCTAGAAATGTCTACATGAGGCAATAAAGCAGGAGAATTCAGTTGAATACGAATAAGAGTCAAGGTTGGTGATGACAGACGATCAGATCAGACGAGGCAACAAAAGTAATAATAAGAACATTATTGGATTTTGAATTTGAACTGCTGAGCTCAAAGACAAAATACTATGCAGACTACACTAATAGTTTCCGTTTGTCAAGAATTGTTCTCCCTTTTATACATGAATGGAAACGTTCTAAATCAACCTCCGTAAAATAATGGGTAGATTTTATTGATTTTAATAATTAATCAAGATTTAGCGAAAGAGCGGTTTGAAATTTGAAAGCAGCTAAGAAATGAAGGGGACTGTTAGTAAATCAACGGCAAAAAATTCGGCACAGATCAGTAAGTTTCGAAATATCTGAAAGAAACCGTGTTCAGAATAAGAAAAAAGACACATTAAAGACAAGCCCTTCCCCAGGGAGTGTTTCGCATCAAGGGCACATACTAAGTTGATGCATGTCGTTTCCATTTATGGGAACCTTCAAGTCAATCTAAGTCTGTACATGTCACTACTGTATAAAAATGTTGCAAGCACAATCTTAAGTATATCTTTGGTGAATACATCATATGATGGATCACCTGGGAAGGACATACTATACCTAATTATGACGTTTAGCTAAAGTACATAGACAATTTAATAGCAATAAGTGCAAGTGGAGCGATTCTACTTTGTGGCTTACCTTGGTTCAGATTCAGGCAGCCGAGCTTGTCATATTCCACAATTCCGCAAACCGCATTGGATATTCTGAAGGATATTTTAAAAAGAGAATGTCTGTCAAAACGCAAAGAGAAAGTTGAGTGAAAGGCAAAAAGATGATAAAACTATGCGATAGAATATCACTTGGGGAAAGTTAAGCTAAAAGCTGATGCTCAACCACACCAAACGGAGCTGTCTATCCCTGTCTTCACTCCTGCCTTTTCAATTCCCACAGGATTGAAACTTGTGTCAAGTAATGTAGCAGAAAAGCTAGAGCGAAAAGATATTTACTCATATCCGCTACATTTACTTCAAGAACGAATGATAAATACTTTTTCCGGGTTTTCATATCTTATCCTGTAAACGGGCAATATCATCCATGTTTAAAAGGACTGTGACGTTCAGGAATAGAGATAACTATTGAATATTACTTCCTTTACACTCAGAATGCAGATGGATGCAGGGTAATAATGAGCACACGTCAAGGTGCTTACTCATGGAAATATGAAAAATGCACTTCATTTCACTTGGTATCCGGCTACTATGTACGGCAGACGGAAAGTGGACTATATCTACCGATGCAATGTTGCCGTGTATAGTACATACCATACATTACATACTTATTACAAATACACAACTACATAACAATCCAGTAAATACGATGATATTTCAGATGATCGAAAATGTATCACTATGAATGACAGAACTGGTTTTAAATACCAAGATGTTGTTCGTCATAATAATTATTAATTATACAGACACAGTGCAATTATGCATACTTGAATGTAGGTATAAGTACACAGTGTACTATTTATGTAAGGCCATGTCAGTATACAACATACAAAACAAACCACCTGCACCTTTAAAGTGGCAACTATATAAGAGTAAGTAAAGGCAACCAGTAGATAACGTCCGCCGTAAATACTGTCGTATAGGAAATATCAGCCTAGATTCACTTCACTTGACTTCATTAGTATATTTAGCAGTAGCATTTAAAGAAATTGTAAAACTCAACTCTTAATTCTTCTTAACTCAATTCAGCCTTAAATATAATTTATTTTTCGAGTGTGGTTAGCTTAGTCGCTACCTACGATTCAATCTGATCCAGCAGATTTTAATATTTTCAAATATTCTTAGGTTGATTATATGCTTCTTCCATAACATTGGTATATTATTTATTCAGGTTTTTTGTGTAAACCGAAACGTAGTATCGAGAGTACCGAGAGGAAGAAAGAACTGTTTATTCCAGGTTTAATATGCATAGAAATACTAATATTTGCAACTATAAGTATATTTAAAATACCTCGAATAATGGAGTCCCCTTGACTTCATTATAGATTCCATTTCACCCAAATGTTGTGTTGTACATTGTACAGGTGTGGAATAGTCAATCAATTAATAAACCTAAAGACATTCTAAAATAAGATTGTTGAGTTAGACATCTGATATGCAGATAATTTGTATGCGAATGCTCTGGAATAGCGGGAGTGCTTTTTCTTTGAGTGGTAGCCAACAGCCAACAGAAGGGCAATAATCATTATGCAATAAAGCGCAAGAAGTAGTTGTGTTTTAGTTAACACTAAAAGATTGCTCATACCTACTAGTATGTAATAGTATGTAACTGTGAGTGCAAATGTAAATAGTAAGTAAATGTAAAAGGGATGAATGAAGTGAATGTCAGAAGAGCAAGAGTCTGTGAGTGGGTTACAGAAAGAGTTCGACATTTGCAATTCAGTTCTGCTCGGTTCATTTCAATTCAGTCCAGGGGAAAGCAAAGTAAAATGGTAAGTGGGTAGGTAGGGCCAAAGCAAAGCAAAGAGGATGATCGTCTGGTAGCTTATGTGAGAGGGGAGCTCGTATATGTAAAAGATGACACGTAATCACCATCGCTAGTAAAATATGTTCAAGTATTCCTTGTAAAGTACCTCAGCGAGTGCTGAATCTCGTCCAGAAATTCTTTTTTATTGCCTTTCTACTTTCTTCACTTTTAAACAGTAGCACTACACTCGGATCTGGATTGGTTTTCACATTTGCTTTAGCTTACTAGCTTACTCCGCGGTTCTACTCCTGTGTAATGTCGTTACTTATGAGAGTTGTCATAATATACTGCTGCAATAGCATACGGAACCTATGTAGAAGCAAAAAGGCTACACAGAGATACCATAATTATATTACTATCAGTACATACAGACTTTCCCTCCAGCAAGAACTATCGAGGGCACAGTAGGAATTGTTCTAGCACATCTGGAACCTAAAACCCTTGAAAAGACAGAAATATCTGGAATCGTACTATTTACTTTACTTCTTTTGGTAAGGATGAAGCGATAAGTACAAAGGCTTCCGGTGACATATTATGAGACGACGAGACTTTCCAAAGAGAAAACTGACAATGACAATGTGGACGGATTAAGGGTGATCTATTGACTGGCCATCTATTATTTCAGCTTTACACAAGAAAAGAGAACTTCAAAGAATACATTTCACAACTTACGTTCGGTAATAAGAGATTTGATTCTAACTCTTTTTTACTCTACTCATCCCATATCAGTTTACATGCTCGTCTGTAAGTGACTACAGTGTTTTTATATACAGGTCACTAAATCTTTAATATCTATGGTCTTTGTAAGCACTGATAGGTACAAACAATATTGATTTACCCAGACGGACAAGAGAATTAATC
>JABASH010006399.1:0-10675 GCA_019776445.1 Tomocerus maximus
GAGTGGGAGGAGCTTCTCATTGTTCGGCGAGGTCTTTCAGACCACAGAATCGCTGGAGGGATAATAATATTTGCAGTTGCTTATTATTGCTTATATGTATAGGCACATTTATTTGTATATTTATATGAGGTTTCTGATAAAAGAGCTAAAAAGTCCTCGACCCCGTATGTATTGAATGAAACGTGTAATTACTTAATTATAAAGTATGTAATGTCCACATTTGCGCATGTCGGCAAGAAGAAAGTTCGTGGGAGGAGGGGACACAAAAAAAGTAAAAAGTAGAAAATATGCCATTTTCTCTCTCATTTCGCATTTCAAGCAATTTTGAAATGCAAAATAATTCTAGTAGGTACAGTACCTACAGTGTATTGGTGAACATTAGACAAATTTATCCTGATAGAACTATAAAATATGTGTAGGTAGATGTTGTTTATTTATTAAATAGGCACTCCATCAGTAGTACCTGTAAGGGAATGATACTTATTGCAATATTACGTAGTAATTCATCTTTCCATGATAGCTTTCTGAGTTGTCTGCTTTTACTTTGACGTGGTGCGGTGTGGATTCACTTGACAGATTTTATGATACAGTTCACAACTTGACTTTATATATTTACACAAGTAAAACATCGTATCTACCGAAGTGAAAGATGTGTGTACCATTAGTGGTTTCAACGAGTAGTCTTGGCATCCTATGGTGGTTGGTTAACGTTTACATTTACATAAATAAATGTGTGTACTTTTCTACGTAATTGTGCTCTTTACCATAGTTTGGCTTCAAGGCTATTTTGCCAAAGAGGCAGAGCAAATAGTGAGAGCTTAAGGAGTCCTTTACCATCAAATAAAAATAAAAAGTTGCCGAAATGCTGCAGTTATTGTAATTTTTGTGTCTTCATACGTTTGGCAAAAGTCCAGGACAATCATCAAGTTAATCATTGAATACTGTAAACATTTATCGCATCTTGTCAGTATCAATCGCAGTATTAATTTCATAGGATGAAGACTTAAACAAATTACAGTAGAAAGTCCCACAAAACATTATACTATGCCCACTCAAAACAAATGATGGTTATTTGAAAAGGAAATGTTGAGTTGAATCCACTAATAGCATACAAGTACCCACATAATAATACCTTTAGTTCAATTTGCGTGTGAATTATTTAAGTCGAACATGATGCATCACTCTGCATTGTCACTTAACATTTTCCTGTAACTTTTCCATTACGCTGTCAATTCCAGTCTGAGATTCATTTTAGCAATCATTCCGCAAAGTTGAGTTTTAGAGTAAAAATTCTGAGGAAGTGACACAGTTTTAGTGGTGCCACTGTAGAGAAATAAGTCACTTGAGTTGAATAAAATGGGGAAAGTCGGGGAGAGTTACTCATATTTTCGACATCCTCTTCATCGACTTCTCGGAAAGGAAAATGCACCTGGCCTTTTATATTTATTCACTTCACACCTTGGCAGAACGAAACCGCCCGGCGTCTCTCTATTGATACGGTGCACTCAATTCGTTTCTACTCCGAACAAAGTTTAGTCGAGTCAATGCTCACTGACTGCTATGCTCTTGTGGATGACTGCCTTCCCAATGGTTTGTCTTCGTTCTTTATCAATTTCCACTTTTCTTTCCTACTCTCTTCATTTCATCATCAACTCAGATCCGAAAGATTCCCATTTGCATTGCAACCTATATAAGTACGCATAAATATGCATGTCTCTCATCTGCTCTGCTGCACCTCACTACACACTGCACATCTTTCAAATCTCATCTATCTCTATTCACCTCCAATTCTAAATTTGTCCTCATTTTTACGCTTTTTCCATTACTTTTTTCAAAAAGATAGCATTTTAGATTGTTATATTCTGCTCAAACTAAATTCCTACTTGAAAGGTTCTATGCATTCAATTTCTTATCATGTCCGTACCAATTGATACAATTTCATGTATTGTCAAGTATTATTCTTACTGTCTACTGCATTTTACTGTCTACACTGCCTACCTTAGCAAAGAAACAATTGTCTGTTATACAAGGTTTACATTAAGCCAATTACTTCATTAGTGTCATCACAAAATCACAATTATGTTTCATCAGGTGCAACTTTTGAAGAATTCAAGTCAATAAGCTTTTCGGGTGTGTGGTATCAACTCACTATGCTTTAAATTATTTTATTCCTTGAAAAATCTATGATACCTAATTAAAAAAATGTTATTTCTATCTGGAGCCACAAAGCGAAAAACTAACTTTCAAAGCGTCACAACTAGTAATATTTGTAACTGAGACAAGACTATAGATAAAACCTCCAATTAATTACCTAGCATGATGCACTGTGCATAAAATTTTTCATAAAATATACCAGTGTGAAATTTTTAATTACATTAAGAAAACAAACGGTTAGTTTTGCTTAATGCACGTCGTTAAGGACGAATGTCACATTCGTTTCAATCAATCAACAGCATTTTCTTCGGAACAGTATAAAGTTTTCATATCCATTTTTATTATACGGATAGGAAGTCATAATAGCGTATATTTATAAATATGTGTAGATCATATATGTTAATGTATAGATTGTGCTAGATTGATATAGGAACTTGATCTAGATATATTCAGTGAAACAAATGCAACTAATTACTTATTTAATATTTAACGAGGCGTACGAAATAAATGAATGTACAAGTTGATTAAATTTCTATAATTGTCAACTCAGAGTTGACATTATACACAGAACACAATTATCGCAGTAATTGGGTTGAAAGCACAGCAAATATCCCAAGTTCATAAGTAAGATATAGTGGTTTTGTATGCGTTACCAACGGGGCGCAGCCAATCACACAAAAGTATTACATTACAAATCATGATTACAAGCGGAATTACTTATCTATAAAAATTTATAATTATATCGAATCAAACTACCCAGATTGTTCTTAATAGTAAATGCCTGCCACACTGTATCCTTAGGTAAGAGTTATGTTGAGTATTGCAAATTAAGAAAACAAAATATAAATATGTGACAAAGAGATAATACACAGCAGAATCTATTTACTTGCAGTTGTTACCCAAAGTATTCTTATACTTCGGGGGTTGACAGCCAGCAATTTATTGTATTAAGTCAAACACAGAGTTAAACATGCTAAACTGTATGCGTGCATTTGTTTTCCGTGTGTCCCTATTTATTTATTTATTTATCTGTATAACTAATATTTACGCTTGTCATAGAGTGAGTGGAAGCGTGTCTAGTTAGAATAGAGGTATGTACGTTGCTGCGTTAGATAGGTCCGATAAAAAGCCTTTCTCGGTTCATTCGTACTTTTCTCGAGTTTTAATTGTTAATCAGTTATTTGCATCTTATTTATCTATCAGTCGAGAGAGTCTCCAGCCTGGACAGACAGCCGCTGTATCCCCCAGCATTCCAGTGATGCCCACTATGGCCCACACATCTCCCTATGCAAATCCACGACCATATTTCTTAACTTTCTTGTCATGCGACTTTTCAAAAAAATGACTTTTTACAGTTATTTCACAAGGTACGCCGTTATTTCAAAAACATGAGCTTTTACAGTTACTTCACACAGTACGCCGTTGCAACCACAAGAACAAGAACACAAGTTTCACAAGGAACACACAGAGAACCAAAAAATGTCACAAAAAATACAATTTTACCCAATAAATCAAAAACTGAGAAACAAATGCACACAACCTTCGAGTTCGAACGCCAGGTGCCAATCATAAGTTCTAGCTGGCTCAAATTCATAAGTTTGAACCGCAGAAAAATACCTAAAACAATTTTGCGATTATTAAACCTAAAGCTTTGGGTTACGATAGATTTATTTCGAATCAAGTGTTAGCTATTAATTAATTCTTCAAACGATTTATATTGTATATTAATTAAAATACAATATTTATGTACTCGGTTTTCTAAGAGAAAATATGCGTTCTAGTACCTATACATAAATGAAATCAATTTATTTCGTTCAATTCAATTTAATAAAATTGTCTAAGCTAAAAAGTTCTCCTCCTATGCCCACAGTCTGTCCAACTATAAACTGTTAAATAATTTATTCAAGATATTTAATATGGGGTTTTACAAAATACATACAGTTACGACAGTGCGACAGTTAAGATGGGTTGGTTAACACGATACATGTATATTTTTTGTTAGGTTAGGTTTTAAAAGAGGCAAAACACTGACCCGCCCCTTAACTGTCGCACTGTTGCAACTATATGGATTTTGTGAAAACCTCAAGTGTTATTTATGCGATTCGGAAAGAACTTTAGTTAATGAGAATTTTATTTGCAATGGGAAATTATTTTTCCCATTATGTTTTAGAGGAAATTTAGTCTTGTTTAACTGGATGGCAATGCATGCAACATCATTTAACATTTTGCTTCATTCTCCAACTTATACATATATTATATGTGACCATCATACAGTGTTCTACATTCTGTTCCACATTTTGAGCATAGTTTTCAACGCTATAGACTTTATTCATGTTAAAATTAAACAAAGTTCAGCTTCAATGCCAAACATTTCCAGTCTTGGTAGTATCTATTCCAACCAAATTTGTTAAATACTCTCCACTAATGTTATACCGAGAAACGAAACTGTGCTGGTGCTCTTTCCATTGGTAAGTCACGATTTCACACCACAACTAGTTGAAACAGATTATATTCGTAGTGAAACTGTGTAGTGGGATTGGAACTCGGAATAGTCGGAATAGCTGTGTCGATTTTATGGCTTTTCCATTTATTGTCCATTCCGAGCCAAATTAACAGAATAAATGTGTGCAGTATTAATACTACCACCGAATTTTGGAGTTAGTAGAGGTTTCCATTTGATGTAAATGGGATTATATTATAATTTATGCATTTTAAATGCAAGACAACAGCCAATTCCAATGCACACTATATGACTCGGAATTAAACTTGATATCATTTTTGTTAATTAGTCTGCACAAAGTATATTTCTTATCATACATATATAGTTTTTGGAATGTTATTATTAATGGAAAGGTTTACAGAATCATTTTGTAATTGTTGGTCTGACCTTCAGCCCTAACACATACTTAATACCTAGCTGAACTTAAAACTAGCTGTCTACAACTAAAATATAGGGAATATAACGATCTCTATATCATACCTACATATAAGGCGATACCTTTTTGGATGAAACTTTGCATTATATATCTGCTTAATCCAATTCACAAATATATTTATGGTAGTGATAGTATACGAAGTAGTATGAGTCTCAATTTTACACGAACAGACCATAAATATTTAGTCTGTATTTATTGAAACTTTAGTCTGAGTAAATTTTACGAATTTAATCTCGTAATTTGTTTCATTATTATTTATTGCTCAATATTTTGTAATTTGGTAACTAAAATATCAATGAATGTGGACTTAGTTAGTAGTAGTTGCTTAAATGTTTGTCCAAATAATATCCAAATTATTGGGCGATTTCTACTTCCCAATCCTTGTATCCGAATTCATGTTCATGTGGGATATCTACATTTTCATATACGAAGTCTGGAATCTCAATACTCCCATAGTACACGAAATCGTTCAATTTCTCTGGACATCCCTGAAAATATTCCAGTTTTCTTGCATGTGTAATAGGGGTGTAAAAATTGGAAAATCAATTCCCACTCACCTGCCACCTAATTCATTGCAATCTACAACCACAATAACAATTAGTGTTAAAGCACTGCGTTGCGGTTAACCATTTATTTGGCTCAGCCATCAATTGTGGATTTCCTCCGTATTTAATGGGTAACATTAAAAAGATCCAGTAAGCGTATTTTCAATTTGCAATACGGGAAGGTTTATGCTGTTGTGCAATGAACCATTTCTGTTTCTGTTCACTTGTACATTGTCAACATGTAATATTTGGCATTTACTCTAGCTAAAGTTACTTTAAAGACTTAAAAAATATTTCGATGACAAAAGAAACCTCAAAATTACATTCATATTGCCTAGTAACGGACTAATACTTACAATTGTAACTCTGTGCGCATATAGAGTGGAAAGTTTACTTACACTTACAAACAATACATTTTCTGCATATCGGTCTCAGGATTTTACATCTGAGGAAATAAAATTTAATATCGATTGCTCATTTTTTTGATTGTGTGTGCAATTAAAAAGTTGTTAATATAATACTCTCAAAAGTTATAGTACCTGCTATGGCACATGATAATGGCTATTAAGTATTCCAGGAGACCATAAATTCAAAAAGTTAAATATTATTCATTCAAAAACTCTAGAAATTGGCATTTAGGGTTTATGATTTTTTTAAAAGTTATTGTAGAAGTTCTAAGAAAAGGAGGATAAAAATACCCTTATATGTACAAAGTAGGATCTTACAACAAATAGGTAGTCAGTTCCAGCAATATTAAATAAATATTTATGTATTTCGTTATTATGCTTTTATTTTTATACTTTTCCGTATCTCCCATTCCATTTCTAAGAAAATATGATTTTTGAGCAGTTTGACAGAATTCAGATATCAGCCTATTAAAACTAACTCCTGTGCAACTATTGCCAGTTTTCTGTTTGTTTGTAGTGTAGTTTGATATAAAAGATATTTTTCGATCAAGACCTTTTAGCTTCGAGAGTATGCCCTTGAAAAGTACAAAGACGGTAGGAAAACCAATTTAAGGGGAAGCAACAAGGAACAACGTAAACAGAGAGAAAGACAAAACAAGACATTTCCCATTTTACACGAAGAACGCAGCATGGAACTTCTCTCAGTTGGAGCTAAACGTATTCAGCAAAACAAAGATGCTATCGATTCAGTTTCAGAGTAACCTACTCATCCATGTGATTTGTCGAGGAATTTTAATTCAGCGGCTCTGTTGCTGTAATGATACATCTAGGACATATACATGTTTTGCTCTTTCACTACGCCTGGATTTTAGAGGCTGAAAAACTTTACTTGATGCATGATCTCCAAGTTGATTGTTGAGGCGATACCTACAAAACTTTACATCTCATGCTACGAAAAACTTATTCCATTTTCTTACTGTCTCAAATGGATCTAAAACATTTGTTGCAGATCCAGATATCATTAGCCAGGGTTGACAGAGTAAAATTGGCATGCTGGGTCCTCAACTCCACACGAGAGATTTGCAAAAATAAAATAAATATAAGTATTCATTTGCAAAAAAGTATACAACCAGCATTGTCTGCAATCTACTGGATCAAATAAAGGTACTACTAGTTAATGCGTCATGTATTATGACTTATAATTACACAGAATATTGAAATAGTTATCATGTTATATTACTATGCCCATTCTAGTATCGCTAGAAAAGTTGATACCCCAGTAAATTATTTAATTTCTTAGTACAATCTATTGCCTCGTGGCAGGGCGAAAGACAAAGGGGAAAGTACTTTTCCGTGAAAGTTTTCACTTGGTTGCATTGTATTGCGGTTTGCTATCGAAGGATGGTTTATGAGGACTATATACTATTTAATAGCATACTAGCTTGCGTGTCAAATTTTAGACTGTGGGAATCGTCAAAAATTGTTAAGTTCTAAGTAAAGAACGATGCATCATTTTGGCTGACATCGTTTCCTGTGTTATTTATTGTAATAGAAGGGGAAAGAATCCAAAAACTAACCGTTTTTATGGGACGCTAAACATCTAGTCACCTATAACGGAGAAGAAAACAGAAATAAGATCACACGATGACATGACATAAATAGGGATAATATTTTACATATAAACTGTCCCTTGTTGTCCTGTCCTATTTTGACTGAAGAAATCCTTTCTAGACGGACGGACCAACAAAGTGAAATGCCTTTCTCGTGTCAGCATTAGACACGAAAAGCCTAGAAATACTAGAATAACATAATAGGGAATCTCTATGAAGTAACGTATACCTGTAGCGTGGAATATATCCTGTCAAACTCGTTTATACACCAGACAGCTATAATAACGATAAGTGTGTCAACCAGAAGCAGAGACAGTCAATCTAACCCTCCAGCAAAAGTCTACCAAACTGTTGTCTCAGTTGTCTGTTTTGTTATAATTTCTCAAGTAGAATCTCTGAAGCATCTTTAATCTACAACTGTGTGCGGGTACTATAATATATATGACTAAGTACAGTAGTATATGCAGTCAGCAACAATATGTATTTACATCGCGGAATAACGAAAATATAAATGCACATATACGCAATGCATTGATTTCTGAATCGAGATGCAACGGAAAATCCTTTTTGTAGTTCATATTTTCTGGAAACATCTAGAAAATTCAATTGTTTTTGTAGTTTGAATGATATTGCATTATTTAGGCCATTTAGACTGCAACTGTACAAAATTACGAAGCTTCCAGCACAATTATTTCATTTTGAAATGTAAATATTCAGACCAGACGGTTTTCCTAGCCAGTGGCTAAGAAATAAAATGTCAGTGGCCAAAATGGCCTAGTGATTGATTAAAATTATGTTTATAGCCACTGGCAAAAATAATGAAAGCTCTAGCTCTACTAAAAGTCAAATGACCTACCGGCTTGCTGAAATAAGATAATGCATCCAGAACGGAAGAATTTTATTATATACAAAGATACTGGGTTAGTAGATTTTGAAATTAATCATTAAATAAAAAATATTTAATACAAAAAGCACTTTTCAGCAGTTTTAAATTATTTTTATTAATATTAAGTAGTACTACATAATTAAACACCAATACGATGTCTTGATATGACATGATATAAAAATGAAGTTTGTAATAAGATTTCACGATAACTTCTCTCTGTAATAATGAGCTCAAACGGGGTCTTTTGTAGTCTGTATAATATTTTCATGGGCGTTGCTTTCTCCCAGATCCCTTTCCCCTCCTCATTCTAATTCTAATCTTGTTTTCTTTCTTTTACTATATACTCACTGAGTGAGTGCTTTCACTATTCCGTCTCTAATGTTACTCAACTCAACAACTGTCTAAACTTCTGTTTAACGACCGAGGAGTTTGACTACTTATATGTATTGTTGAGTTACATTGACTTTGTAATGGTGATTGCAGTTTGCACATTTCCAGCGTAGCACATTTATTGGCTAAATAAAACTAGGGTTCTAGTTCCAGTGAATAGTAAATGTCTACCGCACTCACGGCTCGCAACTCCAACACAAAAAAGTCAACTGTATGCATTGCATACTCATTTAGGCCAAAAGGACTTCATGGAGTTGCCAATGGAGGTTATTGATTGATATTTTTCAAATTTTTAATCCTGATTATCTTCCATTGATTGCGGCCTTTGGTGCTGGAACCAATCACGTTGCTTTTAGTCTTTTAGATATGCAAAGAAGTTTCAGTCTTTTATAATATTTACTTTTGTGATGTTGATCCCAAAAATCAGAATTTCGAAATTCTATTTTTTAATCAATGAAATTATTGCTGTCACATTTTACTGGATATGATATTGATTTAATTGGTAACCATTTCAAACAAACATTTGCTTATACTTTTTCAAATGGACCTCAGATTTTGACAGGTTACATAATGCAGGGTGATAAGTAGTTCATTGATAACTTTTAAAATTGAGAATTAGCCTTTTAATTATAACATATAACCACGATAAATAATATTAAATATTCTTCTTCCAGGATGTTTTATCTTGTTTTTGTTAATGAAAGTACGTTTGGAAATCTTGTGTAGTTCAGAATTTGTATTATTTTGGAAGAAAGATTTCCCTATGGATGCCAAGAACTGTACAAAATTTTAGATACTGTCTGTTCGGTTCACCTGACAGTTCTATTTCATTTGCATAGCACAACATCAGTATATGTTTCTGAAAAAGTAAAATTTCTGTCAACTTTTTAATGTGGATTGTGCTATGAATTAATAACAGTTATACAAATTGGGTATCTAAGTAATTATCTTGGTCCAAAGTGCTTATCGCCAAGTACGAAGTCGTTATAAGTGGAAATCCCGAGATTTAGCTTGAGGAGAATAGATACTGTAGGTATAGGCAATGTATTTTCTCTAGCAACTTACAATAAAACCATCAAATTACTTAGCCAGTTGGCATAGGAAACTTCCTTACTCTCTGACTTGACTTCTCTTCGTCACATTACTGAATAACAATCAACCCAGGTGAATGTAAATAGTTTGTGCCGTTGCGTAGTGTTAACTGGTCGATAGAAAGAGCTGGAAGCCTCATTTAGTTCATTCCCTTTACAGGAAGAACAATCCACCGAAATCGTTTGCATCCAGTCAAGTCACCTTTCCTATTCAGCAAACAGCAGTTGCTATAGCCGTGATTTGGTTAATATTTCTTAGATAAATAGCCGAAATTCTGTTCACGGTGTTCGATTATTACACAGTTGTCTCACTCGGGAAATAAGGCAGAGCTAGAATGCTGAGAGAAAGCAAGAGTCGGCGAGAAGGTCAAGCGAACGAAAACCAACCCACCCTGCACAACAGAACAAAGCCTTCTGTAACCAATAAATTAAGCATTGAAAACTCTACATGACAATCTAAAGGTTTCTGCTTGAATACGGAGTCATTTCCGAGTTCATTGTAATCCATCTATACATACAGGGTTCCCTTGCCCCGGGCTTTCAACTAATAAATATTTTCGTTTATTTATATTTCCAATGTTTCTTAGTAAACAATTTATTTTCATTTATTTATATTTCCAATGTTTCTTAGTAAACAATTTATTTTCATTTATTTA
>JABASH010006400.1:0-10673 GCA_019776445.1 Tomocerus maximus
TCAGTGTTTGAAGAAATATTTACCCCATGCATATCCCACTTCTCTTACATGTTATCGGAAGAATATCCACCCAACCAAAATAAATATATGCGATTCAGTCATCGAGTCAACATTTGATCAATTATTTACTTTTACAAACTAACAAAAACTTTGCGCTCTAGTCAAAGAATTACTTACGTACATAAATCAATTAATCTGTCAAGAGGGACATAAAAATACAGATAGAAGCAATTCCAATTTCTAGGAAGAACGTATAAAATTGACAACTACAGGTGTAAAATAACTTAAAATAAGTTGATATGTACCTTGAATTTAAAGGAGATGTCGATATTTTTACTAACCCGGTACATTTCACATTATTTTGTATTTTGTCATGTCATGGTTTATACTGGTTCTCGTTTCTATTCCATTCTGGTGGAAGAATAGAAATAGCCCATCAATAGTTACACCTTCGCTTTCGCTCGATAAATCGGATCGTTAGCGTTAATGTCCAACGAGTCGTAAGTCCATCATGTATAGTGAGTCGAAGATACTGAAATTTTCTGCAGGAATAATCCTGACACAAGCATGCTATTATTGCCCCTGCACTCTCCAACTTTCATTTCTCATTTCGTCTATAGCGAGTCAGTAAACAACTCCAAACGGTTCGGATCGAAATGCTCGTCAGTGTGTGTATTCGATTGGATAAATACATGTTCCAAGAATAATACAACTCAGCATTCTGTCATATTTATGAAGGCGTGCATTCCATAAATAATTTCCAAAAGAAAGTGTGGACTGCAAGGATAAATTGCTCCTATACTTCCCTGCACATATCTTAAGAATATTCAGACATATCATTATTGCATCGTATAATCCACAACATACATTTCTAGATTGTGTGAAATCGTAAGATATGTCATTTCATGCAACAAGATGGGGAATTCCACTTGAATGTGGCTATTGCACTTACTTCACATTCAATAGTAGATAAATAAATATAAAACATGAATTCGAACCAGAAATGAGGTGCAGTATGTGGGAGGGATAAAAGATCTAACAATCTCGCACGTTAGCTAAAACTAGGAAAGGCCACACTAATGCTGAGTACATATTATATAGTAATACAATAAATACTGAACGTTTTTATATTCTTCGAAGGATAAGCAAAAGTGGAACTTTGAGTATAGTTTACGCTCTTAGAGATAAAAAGTTCTTGGCCTTCTCAACGAATTTGTACTTACGACTGCATTCCTCTAAGACATTAAAGAGGAATAATATTCAACCGCGGAATGAAATGACTGAACTGAAATCCCTACTCCCGTTTATAAAGAGAAAACAAGTGCATTGGGCAGACAAAAGTGTAACCTTGATACTCGCTAGGAACACTCGATATGATTACCTAAGCCAAGCTCAATACTTTTCTTTGTAACCCTATCCGTTTTATCTGATCTAATATTACAAGCACACTGCAAGATAGTTTTACGACAATCCTAGCCTGTCCTTGCATAACGTGCATGTGTGTAAGGACATTTTATTCATTCGCCCAGATGAACACCCAAACCAAAGAATCCACAGCAAGCCTTACAAACTCATAAAAATGTCAAAGAAATAAATTCTACTCCTAAAATTGCAATGTATATCCTTCTCCGCACAATCTTTGTATATCTTATCTTTGCTTACTGCAGCTTCACCCTATATTGCTTTTACAAATGGTAGTAAAATCAAGAAATGGCATATAACATCATATAACTCCACAATTAGAGAACACAGGCTTTTTGGTACAAAACTTATAAAATCTAATTAACCCTAGCAAAAGTCTTCATTCAATTGCCCCATTCGAAGAATTCACTCCTTCACAACGAATACACTGACAGCAGATGTAATAATAACGACGCAATTCAACATTAACGTAGTTGCTAGTTGATATGAAAATAATCTGTTCTTTAGTAAATAGAATCTTTTAATAGAGTTGTTATTGAGTAGTATGTCTAGTGAAGGTGAAGTGTTCTATTGAGATTTACAATTAGGAAGACAGAGAGACTGAAACAGATACTTTAAGTAGAGTCTGCTGCGTATTTCAATGCAATTTGTGTACCAGGAGTCTTGCAAATATTGAACACTTTCATTAGTATACGTCCTGATAAAGGCATGTATACCTAATGCCAAAACATGATGATATCCCCAAGTATAGCTACCATTCTTAAACGATAGTCAATAGCAGTTAACGTTGGCTAATTGTAAACATTCCATGATGTGAATTAAAGCCAAAAAATTCCATGGATGCCATTATTAGGTAGATATTCCGTGGAGGATATGGGGAAGTAGGATAATGCAATTATAAAAGAGAAAGAGGAATGACAGTCAAAATTCATGATGAAAAGGAGAAGAGATACGGTTAGCCAGAGGAAAGTCAAATGAAAGAAAGGGAAGTCAAGGGAGTGAGGGAAAGGAGTCTGAGGAGAACAACAACAGGATTTCGGATTTAGAAAAGATTCCGTTGAAATCTAATAAAATAAAAGAGAATACAATAGACTGCCACTTTGCCGTAGAATGGTATAGCGCAGAAAGAGAGAAAGCAGAGACACACATTTCTCCTCCACGAATACATCACATTCAATCTACTAGTAAATAAAAGTGTGTTAGCAGTGTATACATAATCCTTTTGTCTCGTCCTTCTGACAGACACCGAAGCAGTGCATACCTACGTGTAGTTGTATTTATAGTTCTCTCCCGAGTTATATGAGAATAAGCTGACACGGCACTACACTCGACATGTACATTCATCTAGAAATGCGAGGATGGTTTACTTTAGTTTGCTACCCTGTCAGTCCTTCTGTGCTGTGCATTGGATTGTCTCCGCTTTTTTATTACTATAACATTGAATTGTGTTTTCCTACTCCGTTGGATTGATTCTTGTCTGGTGAGAGTGAGCACCATGCAATATCTATTGTGTTCTGTTTTGCTGGCTTCTTCGGAGTACCACACATTACTAATACTCGGATACCATAATAATAATATAGAGCCTAGGATGGACACGCACACATCCCGAGTTCGCCTATAACATATAAGGATCGTCGGTTGACTGCCTTTACACTGCATAAAGCAAGGCGGTGGATGACACGCAGTAAAAAGCAAGGAAGGCACTCAAGTGAAAGTAAATAAGGGTGAGTCCTGGGTTAATCTCCGAGAAAGCGGAAAGAAAACAGAACGAAGATGAAATTCAGCTCGCTTAGCTCCTAACTTCACTTCCACGATGATATTAAGTAGAAGAACAGTAACTACCTATCCTTATATTATCAGAACAGAGCAGAACACTGAAGGCCACTTCGTCGCTTGAAAAACATAGATTGATTGAAATGTTACAGAATACACACACCAGCCGAAATACCATTTCTCCATCCTCTTTGTCCACAAACCACTCTGGCATTTCTCTCTTTTGCCCCTCACTTCTTCCATTACCACTCTCTTTAGATATTATAACCTGCACTACAAACTTCTGTCGATTCAAAAGTTATTACCTACCCACCTTCCTCAGACATCCACACTCAGCAGCGACACTTTACCCAGTTTCCTTTCTTAGCCTACTGCTGTAATTCAAAGAAACTCTAACACGCATGTATTTGTACCTACTACCTTTTAAGTAGTCCAGCGTACACAGAAAATTACTTAAAATCTTACTTACCCCTCCCCACTCTCGTCCTACACACTCTTTTCCTACTTTTTATTTTCATTACCTAATTACACATGTGCTACAGGCAAAGAATTACTTTTCTGATAATATTCTCTGACTATGTATAAAAATAGTTGCTAATAATATTACACCTATACGCAACATGCTAAGATAAGCCAAAGCGGCCAAAGTCAACTGCTGATCCATAGAAGCTAAATCCAAGGTGTTTCCTAAATCCTAAATGTAGCCATGTCCATATCCTCTGACTATGTATTATATTTGATTGTTAATATTACACCTATGGAATTACGCAACATGCTAAGGTAAACCAAAGCTGATGCATAACAAGTTTAGAGCCCAAGGTGTTTCCTAAATCCTAAATGTTTCTTCATACCAGCCAACACAAGAATGATATTCGTCCTTATTAAACTGTTTTAACGAATCCAGTATTTAATTATTGGAGAACTAAAATAGCAATGCAGCCAAAAATGTCAATAGTGACGAGAATATGTTGACATTTACATAGCTCCATATAGGGCAACTAAAATTGGAGTTGGGTAGCTCACGATCTAAATCAACTGCATACTTTATCAAGATGGAATTGTTTTTGTTTTGATGAGACAGCAGCGTTAACATTCGGTTTTCTTGCCCAAAGTCAAGTCAAACGTCATAAGCAAACTAAAGTTTTTCTTTGTTTGCCTTCCCTAGTTCCAACATTTCAATTTATTTTCTTCTCGTTATTTATTTTCCCGTCTTTGTGCTCGAATGCTTGTGTAACTGTATATTCCTAATAGTCTATCTCAATCATATGCTGGATAATAGCAGTCACCACAAACATATTATTATTACATCTTATTCATTATGTATGGAAACTCTCCATAGGATATGTGCAGCAGGGCTCATAGTTATTACTTATCATTCCATTATGGATTAGAGTTTAGTGAATAGGCTACAACTAACAGAGTAATAGCATCATTATGCTGTCTTTTCAAACCTTTCAATCATATCGAGTTGATTTGACGAAAGAAAAGAGCGATTACTCTTGCAGAAATGAACTGGAACGTGGACGCTTTATCTATATCGAATGGATAGATTACAATACAAGGCAGACAGGTACTAGTTATACTTAGTTACTACTTACTTCGGGGATTTCGACTGCAATAAACGAAACTGAAATGACAGGAGGCTAACTTACGTCGTTTACTCTTGCTTTGTCTTCTGCCAACTTGTCTTAATTTCGTATACTTTATACACACTAGAAGAAACACAAACAAAATTCCAGTATTCACAAAACTCCATTTTGCTATCAAAACAATTGTGAAAGAAAATTCCGTTTAGTATGTAGATACATACTGCCCGTCGAAAACAAGTGAGAATCGATCGTCCCTAATAACCGAGAGAAAAGATATCCGCTTCAAACGCATCAGTTATAATCTTGTCATAGAGAAAAGCACAAAAAACACAAGGCCATGTGTCCTGAATGCATTTTCATTTCATGCTACAGGAATTATTCCTAGCAGAAATTACCTTTTCAGATTTCAGACCGCATTGATTTTGCATTAACCAAATATACCTAGGCAGGCGTAAGTAAACAAGTATACTCGATGGAGAATTAATTATTTTTTACATATGAAGTTGAAGGTTCTAACTTCTAAAGGTTTGATAGTCGTAGGTAATAAAAATAAAAGTTTGTCTTTTCAGTTAGTAAATTACACAAGGTATCGAAAGCAGAAAACAGGTGAAAGTAATGAAAGAGGAATAAAGAGTTGAGAAAATGAGATTCACATGCCTAAGTTTCCCTACCACAAATGGGACATTATCTCTGCTTAAGGCGAAAAGTCAACTTAGGGGTAATGCAAGATAAATTAAATGAGAATAGGGGAAATCACATCCAACTGAAGTGTGCAGATCTACTTAAGTAATGCATTTGGACGTAGACATAAGTTTGTTGTGGTTTGTCTAATAATTTACTTGCGTAGGAGCGTAAACTGGGTATAGAATGACAAACATTCCTTGTGGCTACAGCAAGAATACGTTGCTTATCTTGGATTCACTTCCGGCTCATTAGTTTTCATATGTCATGTCTTGTCTTGTTATGTCATCTAACAATAATACAATAAGTAAGTATAGAAAGGGGGAGAGATGCAGCACAAAACAAACATCGTCAGTATAGAGAGCATCGGAAAGTAAAATAAAGCCAAGGAACGAATGCAAACAAACCCACACAATGCAACGGCACAAAGTACAAATACATAAATACCCGGGCACAAAGGAAAGTCCTCTCGTAAATCTTTCTTTTCATGTTTATCTCCACACATAGACTACGCTATGCACTGAAATATCATCTAATGCATTACTACATACATCTCACTACAGAATAGTACCATTAGGGGTTTATGCCATTTGTAAGGGCTGCAGTGTACTAAACATAAACTATCAACATTTCACTCTGACGTGATATCCATAATTGCATTAACTATATTATTATTATTACTATTTGAAGAAGGAAGGATGTCCGTTTGTTCCGCGTATGCGCAATACGTGGAAGGTCAGCGGAGAATAATGGCCAATAATATAATGAACTTTTTAAGAATTTGGTAATAAATTGGTACAATTTTTTGAAATTGGTCCCTAGACATCTTTTTGTGAATTTTCTCACATTTTGTTTCTGCTTTGGGTATATTGATGGGCTTGTTAGTTTATTTATTTGTACAAGTATAGCAGCTTAGGTAGCTATGCTTAGTATAATATTCTGTTATGCTATAATTTGTCTATAGTGAAATTAAATTCCTAACAAGCCGTGTTTTGTTCTCCTTGTTTTGCTCAAGTCCAAGACACACACTGTAAGAAAACCACATGAGCTGATTGAGTGAGCCTGCAAAGTACCTAAATGAGACTCTTCAGACTTCACTTGAGATTTCAATTCATAGTTGCCCAAGATTTCATCTGAGAAAGCGGAAGAAACTTAGGATAAGAGCCCAATAGAAAGTATTCCTTTAATCTACGGTCAAATGGGGTTAAATCGGCTCAAAGTAGCCCCATTTGACCGTAGTAACTACTATTTCCACAGATAGTTTCGACTATTTGGGATTTTAAGACGCGATAGACTTTTGTCCGTCAATTTCTAGCCAGAAGAAAGTAAACATACAATTTAGTCCCTCGGACTAAAGTACTGATACCCAAATAAGTATTATGCACTAAGTACTTGTACATGCAATCTTTAGACTATCTTTTCTCTCTACAAAATCACGAACTTCTTGGACGAGTTAGTTTTTAGTCTCGACTATTAAACTGTCTGTAGTACATACATATTTTACTGAGTTACTATCTCATATGGCTAAGTGTAGTGTAATGTTTATTCTTTCCTTCCTAGTTTCTTGACATTCTGTGCTAATGCCAAGCGAGAGAGATAAGTAAAACAGATAAGATAACGTCCCTAAGTCCGTACAACTCTTAGTTTGGCTATGTAAGAGTTCAGAGTTGTCTTCTTTTCACTTCCCCTGTCTTGTCCTGTCTTTTATTGGTAGTTTTGAGTTTCAGTCAATGTGCCTCACCAGACTCTTCCTGATACATTACACTTTTTTATCACGAACCACTACAGTATACATATCCCCACTCCCAATACAACTTTCCCTGTAATCATGGGAAAACTTTTCAATCAAAACACTAAGGAAGTAGAACAGTGTCACTTACTAACTATACATTCACTAAGTAAGATGAGATAAGACAGTAGCTACACTATCTTAGGTATAAGAACTTACTTCTGAAAAAGTCCCTCCCCCAACAAACAACTAAACACTAGTGAAAACTGGCTCCGGGTCTCAATTCATTACTTACACAGGAAAAACCAAACTAAACCTACACATGCTTGAAATAATAATGTTTATGAATAGTTTTATTTTCTGGATCAGTAGAATGGTTGCAATAAATATAGACCAATTGATTCTGTAATCTGTGGTGTACCATTACTTTACTTTATCAACTTGGTTCTTTTGTACACCAGAATGTCGAGTCCATCTGTAAAGTATACCTGAGGTAGAGCATAATATGCTACGCTAATGATACGGGATTATAGGTATGGTTTTTGTTGCACTGAAATGTGAGAGGGAGAAAATCCGATTTTTGTGCCAGATAGATTCGTCTGGTTGGCATAAATAAGAATTCCGTGCTGAAATACAGATTTTGAAAGGAGATCTGGATGAGTTAGCTAAATCCAAGTGAAAAAGAATGCAGGAAACCACACTTGGGTTGAGATTTGATTTACCAATGGGTTTCCACAAAATATAAGGATCTTACCACCAATACAGTAACGATAGTGCGGAAATAAGTATATTATCTGTCTATATAGACAGGGGAGCCGATTATAGAGAAAGCTGACTATATTTAATCTTGATTCGACTTAAAGTCACGCTACCAGCTCAGCTACGAAATCTAAAGAATAAAAGGATGCATTTCAAGTAGAGAGTGTGATGTGACTTACTCGTGACGATGCTGATATTTGTGCCATTAGAGAATCCACATTTTTCCGTTTTGGTTTCACAAGTCATCAGACCCTGTCTTCCCCCACATAAACAGTTTAGTAGTAACTACGCTAAACTGAATGCAATCTACTCCTGAGTCTCCAGTCTCATCTTGTGAGAAGTAGCTCACTTTTTGTTCTGGCAGTGCGGGCGTCTCAACTCATCTTTAGGTTTGTGAAGTGCCAAGTGTGAGTGAGTGTAGAGGAGAGCACGAACGAACGGGATTCAGAAAGAAAGAGCGATGACATGGACGTGGGTCGTTTTAAATAGCCGACCAAGTGACAGCCTCCGCATCAGCATCCACATCAGTCTCGGGGTCATGTTGGGCTTCTTGACTTTCTTGAATTTTCTTTTTATTCCTCGCACATTGCTCATCACCTCCGAACTGACGGTCGTAGAATTCTCTCCGCATCAAGTCATCCAATGTGGAGCAGCGGAAACACAATATCTCACGGAATGGTCGACGAAAGTCACGATTTAATGTCGCGTAGATCACTGGATCCAAAATCAAGAATTGCGTCAGTATTGCATCTATATGTCACTGTCTAAGAGTGACATCGCAAAGCCTAGCATGTTATAATATAGGCTCCGAGTGGACGGGTATGACGTATGAGTCAATAATGTGTACAATTTAATAAACTTGTAACCATTTATTACTTAATATCAAATGGCCATTTGGAAAGCAAACATTGATTCCTAAAGCTCCGAATTATTGAACATATCATTGAATCGTACCCGTCCTCTCGGAGGCTAATTGCCGTCACTCAAATTCTAGGTTTTGGTATGACACTCTCGTCGACCAGCAGACAATCACTGAGCCCATGTCCTCTCAAAGGCTAGGACATATATG
Organism: Tomocerus maximus; assembly: GCA_019776445.1. Classification (NCBI taxonomy): domain Eukaryota; kingdom Metazoa; phylum Arthropoda; class Collembola; order Entomobryomorpha; family Tomoceridae; genus Tomocerus; species Tomocerus maximus. The sequence goes on from JABASH010006400.1 coordinate 9,023, forward strand.
TTAGTTTTTTCACCGTACCTGGATTCAACGCAGAATTTGCATAGCCCAACCAAAGGAACAGAGACTGGGCCCAGCCGGGAACTGTGTCTCCTAAGTCACAACAAAATCAATCATTACTTTATCATACGACTCCTTATATTTCTCACATGCATATCACAAACTAGATATAAATAGTTCTCAAGTGCAAAGATTAGCACGTAGAGCAAATGAGCACGTGTCCTTGACAAAATCCCAGTAACATATGTCGAAATCGCATATTTTTGTGACATTCCAGATTTAAATCATTTGCCATGAAAAATGACAAGTAAAAAACGCAATTTAGTATAAACTATTAAAGGATTCTAGAGTAAATTATAATTATTATCTTATAATAATATTATAATAGTATTATCTGTTGATACTTATTTGAAGTTAACATTATAGGCTCTTCCTAATTAGTACTATTAGACGTCAAACTATTTCTAATGCACACAAATATTAAACCAAAATCATGCATTTTGTACATTATGACAATTGGCTCTGTTATGCAGAATTCCCTTACTTTGTAGATGGGACTGCATATCTAAAATAACATGTGCGATCAGAGAATGTAGATTTTATTAGTTGTGCCTGACTGTAGATTATGTGTGTTTTGTGATAGAGAAATAAGGTTAACTGCAGTTGCACTGTAAGAAAAGACGTAAACAAAGCATAGCGTCCACATTTCCTAACGCATCATTATTGTTCTCCCTGCAGTAATATTTTTTGTCGGTGCAGCACAATGAATGAAAGGAGCGGTATATAGAGATAGTGGAATAAACTGTATTGATATACGTATAAATAAATTCTGAGCCGAACTCATCCCATTTCCCGTTTTATGGTCTAACTGTAAATGTTCAGGACCTTAGCACGTACTCCAGCAGAACGGCATAAGAAGATTAAATTCAGCACACATATGGGATGCAAGACACGAGAGTACAAAATAAAATAGACCTACTAATATTGCACTAAATATAATCTTTGGCATAAATGAGAGTGCATCCTGGAAATGCCGTATTCCTTATTAAGTAGTAGCTGGAGATATTATTGCAGTTTTAGTTTCTCATTGAGAGTCTTCCACACGATAGTATGATGATTCTCTTACCCAACTGAAAGAAGGGACGTATGATAGCGTGGACGAAGAAAGGCAACCAGCAAATGATGAAAGCGCTCATGATGATTCCCAAAGTGGTAGAAGCTTTGTGGTCCTTGAAATGAATGGCAGGTCTGAATTTCTCTGTGAAAAATATTAATAAATTCCCGTCATACATCCGAAGTAGGTAATTCCTTTTCCATCCCCAAACCTCTCTCCCGGAAAACTCATCCATCTATTTTATACACGCGTTTTTATATTTTATTTTATTATTTACTCCGCATTACTTTCTCTCATTGTCAGAGAGAACACAAAGAAATTGAATTCGTATACATTCTGCCATTCGCTCTTGGGTTCTACATGCACAATTCCTGCTAAATGCACCTCAACACAAAAGATAGCCAACTAAACTCCGTTTTCATTTCTCCTTTCGTATCGTCGACTTGACTTCCTTTCCCTTCCTCTCCCCATGATCCATTCTATTATACTCCCGCTAAAACTGACAACACAATTTTGATTCTCATCGCATCCATTTCAACC
>JABASH010006401.1:0-10672 GCA_019776445.1 Tomocerus maximus
TAAACTAAATAAATTATTGTTTGCACAACATGTGTATTTACTAATTGGACGTACTTTATCGTGTGACAAATAATAGATCATGATGAGTTGTTCAAATGATATAAAAGCACCGCACAGAACTGTGAAAAATCACTTGCGTTTTGACTTCAACTGTCAATTGTCTACTATACACCTAACTACAGCAAAAATACCGAAAATCAAACAAACATATTCAACAACCGACAATTCTTCAGTTTATTTCTGACTTTCTGACCAATCCATTGTGAGTCAAATAATTATTTTGAATTTGTCCAAATTGCACATAATTTTATATTTTAAATTTTTTCTTCAATTTTTGTCCGGGTAGTTTTGGTAGAAAGTTTCAACAGAGAAGGTTATCCCATCTTGAAGAATATATTCAAAATTTCACTTTTAGGAGGGATAAACAGCGAGTGCCGAATTTTACCCTCAATATCGAAGCTTTAACCCGTTTAATGCAACTGTTTATATATTTATATGTTCGGAAGCCCTGAAAGTCAAAGTCAGTTTTTCTTCCCAGACAAAAAAGTGAAATTTCAAATTTAAACTTTAAGGTGAAAGAATCTTATCCCCCAATAGACTCTGTCATCTGTAGAGCTACTATTGTTTGATATAATCGGCACTTTTTTTTTACAAATATTTATTTAGCCAAGTTATAAAAAACAAAATTAACATTTAAAAGTACTTTAATGGTCCAAAATTTTAAATTTTTGTCAACTGTTTGATTTTTTGGGACCAGATTGCGTGATCGGATTTTAAAATGGCTAAAGCTGGAGTGGAAAAAAGTGCTCTAGAAGATGGAAAGTGGGAACAATTCCGAAAGAGCCGCCAAGGAGGGCGTGATGCTTGGTGGGACAAAGTGCCCCCTCGTCCATCCTGGGAAAAGGAACAGTATATGGAAGACCAGCAGTTCATCATGCCCTTACTGGAAGATGGCGTTGTTTGCGTCGGAGAATTGTACGACATCAGGATACCTAGATTGGTCGGTGCCAACTTGATCCACTACAACAAGCTGACCACGGACCATGTCGTCGCGCTTCCAAGAAAAGAATTGGAATACCGTTTTGACTACATCAGCGATAGGATGGACTTATTGGAGTCCTTGTATGTTGACGCCTCAATTACAGTTGACTTGGAATTGAAGGAAAAAACGATTAAGATCAATATTTTCGGACGCGCCCTCTACGATGATTTACAAACACGGAAGTTCTACGAAGATGAAATCAGGTGCACCTACAGAAATGAAACGTTCAGCATCCAACTACAACCTAGTGCTTTATTTGGACCGAAAGCAATCTTAAATGACGACATCTTAGCCAAACTCGTTGATGATAACAGTAAGTTCATTTGTTTAAAAAATATACTTTTTTAAAGTTAGTTCGTTCTACGGGATTTCACGTTTTTCTAAAGGCTGCTCACTCTCCCGCATATTATATTTGAAGAGAAACAAAACATGTGAAATGTGAACTGAAATTTTTATTTAGTCTCTAGTGCGGCAGAAATCTGATGTTTTCATTTTTACCTATTGCACCACGTAATAGAATGACATCGTTTACTCAATGATAGCCATTATCCTAGTATAATTCCTTAAAATCCTGTGAATTGAACCTTTAGGGTCACTTTTGAATAAATTGTAAAGATACAAAAATTATGAAAAGGAAAATATCTAGGGAACCCATAGTCCTTACTTTCAAAAAATACGCCATTCGTAGCGATTACATCTCACAGGCACTTTTGTGTGCATTTTTTTTCAGAAAATTGCTCGATTATTTATTTCCAAAAATCGAAAAGCACTACTTCCTTCCATTTTAATTTTTTTACGATTCCTAATGAAACCTGTAGATGCAACCTTAAATGGTAGAGAAAAGAGTAAAGATATTAATTTTATTTATAGAGAATATACGGCGAGCGATGATGATATTAAATATAATTTAATGCCCGTTAATTGCAGGTCCACTGGAAGCGACTCATATCTGTACGGAAGTTATCGTTGGGGGTGAATCGATTATCAATCTGTACATGAAGAAGGATGACCAGGTGGACAACCGTAACATTGAAGGTGAATTAAAGGTGAATATTGATATCAAGAAAGAGATAATTATCAAAGCAAACGCCGAAGTGAGGATCAAAAACGATTCGACCTACAAACATATAGACGACCGAATCTACGTCTACTCCAAGCCCCCATTCAGAACACAACCGAACACTGTCGAAGAAATGCTGAAAAATATCAAAGAAATTCCGGACGTTATCGCTCAAGAAAAGCATTTCAGGATGTTCAAAGGGGAGGATTATCCAGAAGTTACTGGAGTACCAATCCGGTATAAATTGACACCACTGGATCGTGTGATTGATCTTCCAAAAGGATTTTCGTTGAAAAAAACCTTCCGCGTCATTGATCCGGCTCTGTTGACTGAATTTCTTGTCATGCTTGCCACCCTTAAGGATTTCCAATCCAATGAATTCATCAAGCGCAAGATTTACGAGAGGGAGCCCCGACTTTTGACTATGCTCCAAGATCAAGACAATCCCATCACGATGAGGATCACTGCTAAAGAAACTGAATTGGCCTCCCAGGCAAAAGTCATTCAAAGTGAGGCTGATGTTGTCTATCAGAATTACAAACAAGACAAAGAAAACGCTAAGCCAGAGGATCTGAGGGAAGTTATTGCACAGTTCAACCAGAATTTCGATGTCGTCCGAGTTTACCAGGAGATTGAAGAGTTTCGACGGGAGAGTAAGAAAGAAATTGTTGGAATCCATATCAGTGATGTAGATGAAGACATTGAAGTCAAATTTCTCAGCAATGAAATTGACATGGATGACTGGTATGGCTCGGAGCGAAGAATGAAAATTCTTCTTCACACCGGATCCGAAGACGGATCATCTCCTGCCGGAACGTTTCTTCGTTTGTATAATATGAGCAGTCACTTGAAAACTCTAGGGGCAGACGTTGGAGTTGCTTACCCAAGTATTTCTAAGGGATTTAAACTCTGCGTTAAAACAAATGCCATCGAAAGTATCTACCAAGTCGCAGATATCCCTTTTGCACTACAAATTCTCGGTTAGATTTTTTGGAGTCATTTTCTTAACCATTTTCTTTGAGATATTGTCTCCGAGATGTTTTCTGTGGAGATAGATATTCATAGAAACATTTTCTTAAAGGCGTTGGTGTAAGAGACATTTTCTTTTGAGATATTTTTATAGATATATCCTTCGGAGATATTTTTATAGATATTTTCTTCGGTGATTAAAACATTTTCTTCGGTGATTAAAACATTTTCTTCGGAGATATTTATATATATATTGTTAGACAGTTTCTTTAAAAGGCATTTTCTTGAATTTCTCCACTTTTAGGACTTGCTGTTGGTAGAGTTGAAAACGTCCCGAGATTGTTTTGGACCGTAAACGGAGCAATCACTGGAATTCGGTTGCCGCTGGAAGATAATTTATCGGACATCCCTTCCTTGATTGCGATTAACAGAGAACTGCAAGATGTAAAGGTCTGCCCAACGTATTTGACGTTAAGGGAAGAAATAGCCAAGAAAGACGGAAGGGTAAAAATTGTTCTGGAGGTGAATGCTCTAGACTCGATCGCCGACTCGATAGTTTTCTTCCGAAAATTGCGAGCAGAATTGGAAAAGGAACCAGCAGTGATTCCAGTTGACTGGGCAGTCGGGACATTTGACCTGGAAAAGTTCAACGATGCTCCAATTGCATTTGCTTTCTTGGACGGTCGGTTGTTCTCAGTTTGTCTGGACAACTTGGATGTTCTTATCCTCTTGGAGCAATTGAGAAGCGAGACTCCCGACTTTGAACTGCTTAGAGCGGAAAACCTTCGATTTCACTGCATGTATCCAAACAGAGGAAACTTCGGGATGCAAGTCGCTGAGCTTTTGGGTCAATACCATGGAAGCATGACAGATCGTGTTCAAGAATTGGCATCTTTCGCACGCCCACAATTTGGTCCTTATGAGAGTATTTTTGAATACCTTGAAAAATATGAAGGCCTTTTGGATACAATGTTTGTAAACCGAGAATTATTGTCCGGGGACGAACTGAAGGTCGTTAGCGCAGTCGCTTCAATTTGCATGCGGATCTATCCACAAATGCTTACCAATTTGAAAACAATGGGCTGGGACGAAGCTGGAAACTCTTTCAAACCAGCGTTACTCCCTTCAGCATGGATCAAGATTTCCAGCTATTTGGACGAATTTCTTGCCAACGAAAATCCGCTATTGGCTAAAGCTGAATATCTCCGGAAAAAATTTGCAGTTATTTTGGGTACATACGAAACTGACCAACCAACAGACCCGACGGAAGCTTTGGCATCTATTGATGTCATCTTGCTACACCAGAATCCATCCTGTCCGGAAGAATTGGAAAAAGATCTATTAAGCTACCGAGATGCTAAACCCGAAATGAGCCTTAAGGGCTACGCAACAGTTCTTTCGGCTTTCTGCGAAAAGGAATTTTCCAAAGATGAATATTTTGATCTAAGACATTTTATGAACTTGTCCGCTATTCGTATCGAAACTGGTGTCAATCAAATGGGCTCTATTATTCCGGACACTGTTGGGCTCTACATTCAACGGGTACTCGCCGATCCTATTTTAGAAAAATTCCCTGGCGCCGATAAAAAACTCCGAGAATATTTGGAACAGAAAAACTTTTTCCAGACTTTAAGTTTGATGTCCAAAATCCAGTTTGACCACAAGCTGTTTATGATCCACCAATGTTTCTATCTCCTCTTGGATGTCGAAGACACGGATAATATCAAGAAAATGGTCAACAAGATGGGAGAGGAAGATTTTCTCGACGATAACTACGAAGATTTGTGGAAGAACCGAAAGTTTAGTTACTACATGCTTAAAGGAGTGAATAGTCAGAGCGTCTTGGAAGCAGTTGCGATATATCAATGCGCGAGTGGGATCGTCCCTCCTCACATGCCCGTGGAATTCGAAGAAAAATTAATCCCGATGCTGTTGGCAGATGATGATCTTACATTTGAATGGAAGGAAAATTGGGAAACAATCGAAGATGCTTTGAAAGTTCTCCAGGCAATCACCGTTCGGAAATCCATTCCAAAAGCCTTCCCAGAAAAACTCAGGGAGAATGTCGAGAATAATTCCGCGGTAAAAACTGCTTTGGAAGACGCCAACTGTCTTTACTATTGGGATGATCCCAGAAAGATTTTCATGCAGCCGTGGGATATCCCAACTATTGCCAAGGTCGTGGAAAAACTCATGGATTATATAAAGACATCTGCAAATAACGAATCCCTCGGACTTATGGAAAGATCAGAAGTTCTAGTTGAAGTTCCTGTCGTAGAAGTTCCATCGTCTGGTGAAAACGATTTGGCAATTAAAGACAAATGGCAGATAATTGCCGAAAATGTGTCACCTAAGATGGATCTTGCAGAATATCATCGACTCACCGAGATTCTTGAGGCGCCCGTGATAAATCATAGGGAACTTAACAAATCAATGGCCAATATCTTGCCCTATGTGATTCAGAACGCTAAATTCTTTTCCGTGGATGCATTAAGCCCATCGAATGTGTACAATTACGTCAAATATCCGGAACAGGTCGATATCAGTATTCCGGGAGTTATTGATTTCGGTGATGATGTGGAAGAAGAAGAGAAAATCCCATTGGTGAGCCGCGGAGATATTCTCACTTACCTTTTCAACAGTAGCGACCCAGTTGTTGGAAATAACGTAATTCAACTAATTGGTAAGAGTCCAACTTACTCTCTGCCTTTGGCTATTCAAGATATCGATTCCTCAGTTAGCGGAAATGAATTCATACTTCTGCACAAGCAATTAAGAAATATCCCGATTAAGTGGGAGCCGATTCCCGGGGAAATTGTGGAAAACCATCTTTTCGCAAATCCATTCAGACTGACTGTGGTTGTTCGGCTCGGAGAAAATAATTGGGGCTCTGGAAAGAGTCAGATTGTAAATAGTATCATGGCTCCACCTCACAATGTATTTTCATCGATCAAAGATTCTCTCTCCGAACTCGAAAGACCGGTTTCCCATCCTGGATACCTGGAATTATCTTGGCTTACCAAAGAAACTTGCAAAGATACCTTTTGGCAAAAATTGGTTGATTCTTACTATGCCAAATTCCATTCTTCTGGCTCTAAACGAAGTTTTGCTGTTGGCCAATCTTCACGGCGATGCTCTTGAACATTACAAAATCTTGACGGAATTGAATCGAATCGGAGTTAACTTCCTCGCTTTATTGATGCCTGACTCTTGGGAGAACATGAAAGATCGAGCCATGAAATTGACCACTCATTTGGGAACCAAGGACAACATTCGATTTGCAGTTGTTGATCCAATTCGGGGAATTGAATTGGATAATCGGTATTCCAAGGCAAGTGTCATCTCCACTCTCGAAACTGTCAAAGAAGGAAAAACGACTATCCTGGAGAATCTACTTTTGAAGTCTTTTGACTCAAAAGCAACTCCTTATTTGGACGACACTGAACATGTTTTCACCGGAGTCCAAGAGATTGAAAGTGTTGAATCCAGATATTTACTTTCTTTGGTCAAGAAACATTCATGCAGAACCGTTCGTCAAATTTTGAAACTTCATTCCCTAGAACAATACAATCGTTCGGATTTCATTCAGGTCTGGAACGACAATCAAGACTTGCAAGAACTCATCACAGCCTACCAAAACATTCTTCGTCTTCCTGTGAAGAAAAGAGAAAGTTCTCTTGCTCATGTTAAACAGGAACTGAGTATTTTATCCAGCGAGTCGTCCATGAAAATCAGAAAAGAGGTTCTCCAGCTCATTGACGAACTAAAAACATCCGTAGAAGCAGAAATCCCGATTTTGAACGAAATCCGAAACTTGCACAATCAAGTGAAAGCCTTACGAGTATGGATCGACGAAAGAACTTTAGGGCTGGAGCATTTCTTCCGGGAAATCGGCCGTTGTCACGAAGCAGAAGAATTCCAGCAGCATTTGATGTACGCCGGGCGATACGCTGATCATATTCTGAAGGGAAATGAAGTTGAGCTCTTTAATCGGGATGCTGGAGATATTTTCTGGGGGAAATGGATGCAAGATGTATTTTTCCAGAGTATGCCTCCTGAATTCAAAGACTATCGTATTTTCGTCGTTTCAATTATCGGACTGATCTCTTCTGGAAAATCTACACTGCTCAATGCCCTTTTCGGGTGCAAATTTTCCGTGTCCATTGGCGGAGGAACTAGAGGAATTTTCATGAAGCTCTTGTTTCTTGATGACCAACTTAGAGCCGAACTGAAGGTTGACGTCATCGTTCTTCTTGACACACAAGGAATTAGCACGATCGGAAATGTGGGCGATGACGAAACACTCCAGAAGGAACAGCAATTGATTGCTCTGACAGTTGGACTTAGCAATTTGACATTGCTGAACAGCCGAGGAATTCAATTAGGAAATATGACTAATGTCCTCGAAAGCGTTTTTGCCAAATTAACTGCCGTTGAGGAACTCGCTTTTATTCCCGACTTCCTATTGGTCCACCACCAAACTGCACATCGTCACATGCAAAATCAAATGGCTATTGCTGATCTTACAGATGCTCTTCGCGCTGTGAGCGATTTGACCGAGAAGAACGAAATGAGCCTCGGAGTTCGAGATAGAATCGGAAGACGTCTGAATAAAATCATGAGACGTGTGAAACACCGAGATATCGTTCATCAAGTAAGTCCGCTTATGACGGCTCCAAATGAAACCTCCCACCCATCCAAGGAATTCCACAACAGTGTGGTCCAACTCTATGGAAAGATTTTGGAAGCGTGCCAGGAATCTGACAAGATCTTGACTTTCGGACAATGGTACGAATTTTCTCAAACGTTATGGCAAAACTTGACCTGTCACAAAGACAACTTCCCACTCAGGTTCACGAATTCATCACAGACTCAAGATTACATCAAACTGCAAAAGAAAATTGCAGATACCAAAGATTTAATCGATTGGGCATTTTTGAGCCATGAGAAGGCTTTGGAAAATGAAATAGGTTACATTGACACCAAAGAAATGATTCTTGAAGAAGAGGAAGAAGATGAATATTTAAGTCCCAGGGAAAGGAAGCGGAAATTTTATTTAGATAACGTTTGGAAGGCTCTCCGAAAAATGGCGGGAACCTGCGAGCGCAAACTGGAAAGAGACGGGCAACCGTGTCCACCATGCATTGATGCCCTTCAAGCTAAAGAATCCTTGTTATCCGAATTGAAAGGATCCAACTTCCGCTTTGAAACCCAAGAAGCATTGAATGACTACATTATTGAGGTTGGCACTTCCATTTGGAATCGACTGAATCAAAGTTTTATGGCCTGGGAAATGCAACAGCCCCCAGAAGAAGGTCAGGAACAAGAACAAGGTGAATTCAAAACCCTCAATGTCTTCTACAACCGGGCTATTGATAAAGCTTTAGAGGATCCTAGAACAGCATGGCTCAGGATTCAACAATTGATGTCCCCTAAAACAGTCGTCATCCCTGCGGAAACACAAATCGTCAACGAAGTCGCGGAATATTACAGGAATTTGCCCCATTTGGTTGAACGCATTGAAAGTGGCAATCGAGATCTTCCAGATTTGGGAGCGGTGAAAGCTTTCGATTTGGGCTACTACAATGCCATCCGAGTTTTTGAGCTGGAAGTAAAAGAGGAGGAGGAAGAAGAAGAAGATGGCGAAGCAGAAACACCAGGCGATAACGGAAACGGCGAAACTCCAGGAGATAATGAAGAGGCACCCGAGGAAAACAAACAGGGTGGCAATCCTGGAGAAAGCAAGCAGGGTGGCAATCCTGGAGAAAGCAACGGGATAGAAACTTCCGGAGAAAGCAACGGTTTAGAAACTTCTGGAGAAAGCAACAGTTTAAATGCTTCTGGAGAAAACATAAGTGGAGAAAGTTCTCCGGAGGAGAACAGCGGGGGCGATGAAGTAGATAATTGCGGGTGCAAGGGAGATAAGGAGCAGACGCCTTACCTGGACTGGTCACAAAAGGATTGGATCGAAGCCCAAATCAAAGATGTTTCCGAATTGATGTGGCAGAGTCGTTGCTACGATCCGGTGACTAGACAGCCCAAATTGGTGTATGAAGTTGGCATGGTCCGTGAGTTCCAGGCCCGAGTCGTGAAAATCCTGGACGAATTTGAAGAGCGCACCCGGGAGAAACTTTTGCCTAATTTCAAGTGGGAGGCGCATATCTACGGAATTCTCTACTTCATTTCCTACATGAAAGTCAAACAGGAGGAATGGGATGTCACAAATCTTCCTTTGTTGAATATCGACCCTGAACTTATTGTAAGTCCATGAATCTCTTATGTATCTGTTAGTCAGTAATGATTTGGAGGGTGAATTGAAATGAAATTCTATTAAATTTAAAAGTAATTATATGATTTATAAATAATTTGTATTTCAAAATTTTTTATTCAGGTACCGCCCTCATCTCCAAAAGCTGATTCGGAGTAACTTGCCTCTGACTAGTGGAACAATAATAAATTAAAGATGTTACAATGGATTTGATTTCTGTAATAATCTAAACATCATGCCAATCAATAAAATATCATCTACTTAATTCAATTTCATCAAAAATAATTGTTTTTACTAAGTATATCAGTCTATCACCAAATAATGTCATTAACGAAATAACGCATGGTAACTTGGTAACACTAGAGTCGGTCTTAAATCAGTGTATAAAATAAATAGGCTTAAATGACATAATTTGCATAATTATAATGCACTATTAAAGATGGGCAGATTACAATAGGACTCTGACTACAACTGTGAATCTGACTTCCTTCTGATTTAATCTGACTTTCATCAATTTCTACTTTACTTTATTTTTAATGTACACAGTATATAACGTTTCTTTTCTGTATTTCAAATAGCGAAAAGCAAACTAAAATATTTAAGAATAAGCTTCAAATATTCTCCCATCGCATAATTCAATTCAGAATAATCCGTAAGACAAAGGTTGAAGTGTGGCGATAACAATCATAGTCATTCTTAACCAAGTAAGAATCATGAAAATACGAAACACCAAAACTGGCGACCATTTGTGTTTTAGACTATTTTCAATACAAACTGTAGCATAATACTAGTTGTTACTTAATAGTTTCGGATATTCCCTTTTCCCACCTAATTTTGTGGGACACCTGGGAAATAGTGGGAAATGAAAAGCCGGAGTGGGAGATGAACATCGACATTTGTGGATTTTGGTTATATTTCCCGCTCGATTTTTTCCTATTTTTCCACCCCCTTGACCCTTTTGTTTCCCACTTTCATTTCCCTATAGAAACCATGGGTAGGAAATGGGTAGGGAGATGAAGCTGACATGGATGTGATGGGAGAAAAGCTCAAACATCACTAACGCCCAGCACGCATAAACTGTTTTTAACTAGTCGGTATTTTCAAATATTATTTAAATACAACAGTTATAATTTCTGTTGTATTTATTTTTGTTCATTGCAATAAAATGATATTAATTAAGTGCGTTCTAAGTTATACACTTATGTATACCAATCTAAATAATTGTATAATTATAATAAACCAATAAGTGTCAATTACATACGCATGACACACGGAATGTGGAATGATATGTGTGAAGTGACGAAACTGTGTGAGTCAAGACTCAAGAGAAGTA
>JABASH010006402.1:0-10671 GCA_019776445.1 Tomocerus maximus
TGTGTATAGGATTATGTAACGCACAAATTATTGATATCACATTGTATTAAAATATACTTTAACTTTTAAAAGCACAACTATTTATCGTTACTTATATGAGTATAATATAGTCTTTAGTATCTTGTTAGGTGAAAAAGTTTTTGTTTTATTTATTATGCTACTCGTATGAGGTATAGGCATACCCATTTCATTGAAGTAGAAAGAATGTATTTTGTTTCTTACCTGGTCTATAGATAACGAAGTCAAGTCGCATAAGAAGCTGAGGGAAGTGGATCCCGAATATTCTGAATAAGTTCCCATTCTCCTAGCCAAACTAAATGAATTTTTGCCGTTCGAATGGCAGCAGCTCGCTTTTTTAACATAAATATTTATTTTAAGACACTCGCTCCGTGTAACACCGCATCAATAAAGCAAATAAGAATTTCACTGGAATGTAGTTTCTGACTGTTATGGTGTGAGTAGCAATGTGTTCACCAATCTGCAAGAAATAATACAAATAAGTATGAATGCACGAACAGAGTCACTTGGGTAACTTATTTTTAAATCGTTTTCACCGTAAGAAAACTTTATGAAGCTTTTCTTGAAGCTTTTCTATAGTCTATAATCAGGATAGGCATACAAGAACAGCAAAGAGAGCGATCAGAGATGCATGATTCATGTTGCTGACGAAAGAAGTTGAGGCAAAATCTTTGGTGTTGAAAACAGATGAGGAAACTAAGGTAAAGGGCAAAAATACTATTATTGCGTGATATTTACTTATTGTTTAAAGTATAGATAGGAAAAAAATATTCCCGTGGGATAAATCGTTAAATTAACTTTCATTCTATAAATACAAAACATGCAAAGCATTAGAAACGAAACACTGCACTGTTTTAGGCTGGAGGTGCCAATTCAGTTCAATACACTATGCACTATGCACTTAATGTACACCAATAATTGGTGTACAATATAATATGTACCTCAACAACTCTTGACTGCTAACACTCAGCCAGACTACTCACCTGCCTTCTGCTTTCAGTCACAATGACAGACAAATGATGAACCTAACCTATTCAGAACTTCTAATGCATAAATATTTCGTCATTTGTCTCATTCAGCCCTTTTAATGGGCTACTGACTAGTACTGACTACTATATCATTTGAATGCAGTCACTAATGGCTATTTTAATAATAGATCCACATTATTGTGAACCCCATCATTATCATATTATCGCAGTCTTGAATGTCTCCATTTCTTTATGGATGTCTATCCTTCCATGAAAATATTTACGCTGCATGCAGATGGGCGGAAATTGGTTCAAATTTCGATATAATAAGAACCCACTTCATCCAATCATCAATGCTAACTATTGAAACAGTGATAGCAGGACTTAGTGGAAGCGGGCGTTTTACTTACTGCGAAGAAACTATTTAATTGCATACGCATCAACCACCTTTAGAAACTCAAGTTTAAATAAATAATAGAAAGTGTTTTGAGTACCTACTGAGTTTATCTTTACTCTTTACTAACATCAGACTATGTTGCACAATCTGTGTGCACGATTAGCAATAGTGTTGTTTACCTTTCTGATACTACTTTAAAGCCCACCATCACCATCAGCACTTTAAAGCACAAAACGGATGTTCACATAATGGTAGGAATCGCAGAGATTTTGCATAGATTGAAATGAAAAGCTCTCGTCATTGAACGATAAAACCAATTATCTGTGACTATAAATCTCAACTCCCCTTCGTGTATATATTTACTAAACCGCCCCCTCACTCAACCCTACTACAAGTACATCTAACAAAATGATTTGATGTGCGTGTGAAGTCAAATGTTTTTAAGAACGAAATTGTTCTTCATAATCAGTTCAATATAATATTAAGCACAGTACAATCTATGGTGTGATTCTACATGAATATTTCGAGTTCAGGAGTTACCTAAATTTACACAAAACGATAAAACAGTCATTATGAGGACACACCCAGTCCGTATTGTTAGGCAATTATCTAGCAACATTGAATTATGCAAACGAAAATGAGTAGAAACCGCGATACAAAGAGAAATAATTTTGCATCCTTAATCCCTGCTCTGGCATTAGCCCCAACGAAAGGCACGGTGCTTAATACTCTCTCGTCGGTTTGTGTTACAACTGAGAAAAGCCCCATTATAATAGTAATCTGTCTGATCTCATTCAAATAATAGCAGGGGCTGTCACGGCCATTACCAAGCTCAGGTTATTCTCAATGTCATTACAAAACCAGCACATCCGCTATTCTTTTATCTGAATAAATTATTAGATGCAGGCAGGGCAGATACAGGTACTACACCTAGAAAAGCCATTATAAAGACACAACTGGATCGGTAAAAATGCGAATGCACATACTTAGCTTAATAATAATGTTACAAATAGCGAAGGTTAGATAGGAAGCAGATTTTTGCATGCAGCATAAGCTGAACATTATCATTTGTCCTTAGTCTCGGTCAGTTAACCCGTTGAATGATTTGTGCATGAGTATAGTATTAGTGCGATAAAAGTTAAATGAAGTGTTTACATTGAATTCTCAGGATCAACAAGCTAATTCTTTAATTTTGAAACCACAGCACAGCCTTTCAGCAGATACTCGTGGGATGCTTTTAAAGTACTGACCTGGAATTGATTTTACAGTGCATAGGAATTACAAGGGCAATAGACTGATAAATTTTTCCAAGTCTTATGACAGCATGCAACACAATGTTAAATTAATGAAGGCACTTGTACTATTTCTCCCACGACAATGAACTTCCTTTTCCGTATTTTCACATGCGTCTATTTCTCCCAAATGCATTATATACGGAAAATACAGTAAATGTCAATTAAGTAGGACGTATATGTAGTGTCTATACAGAAAAGAATGCATTGCATTACTATTATACTACTATAGCCTAGGAATTCAGCTATAAATATGAGTTCTGTGTAATGTAAACAAGCACAGCAAAGTTCAACTTTCATGCTGCAACTAATGCAATTTCATGACTGTAAAGTAGGTATGCTATTTAATGTATGTGGTGTTAATTTGTTAGTGCAATTTGCCATAAGAGAGTAAAGAATTCGTTAGTTTCTGTTAGATCTGCAGTTTGGGATGAAAAGTTAGCCAAACCGCAGTGGGACTCTATCCACTAACTACATAGAATGCAGAACATACGTATAGTTAATTAGTACAGTAGTAGTAGTAAGTAACAGCTTACCAGTCTGGCATGAAAATAGTGAGCGAGGCGGAAGAAAAATGTTTTATATGATGAACTTGGATGAACCTTTAGTGTTTCTACGAAAGACGGTGCAATTGGGATTCAACTCACAAGATAACTAAGGCTAAGACTTAGCAGAAGACTCACACTCAAACGCTAATACTGCTTGCACCAAATTAGGTTACCACAAAAGAGGTCGTTACGTAACAGAAGAAAACAAAATACAGAAATAAATACATCTCTAGCCATTTATGTTAAAAAAGAACAAAAACCCGAAACGAACGTGCAACGGAATTTATGTACACCTCTCATAAATGAGACATTTTACGAAACAAGTAAAACTTACGGATGCGATGCAAAAGAACCCACTAAAATGGTTCATGACAAAAACAAGGGACTACGGACAACACGAGGAATCCATGTCTGTATCACATAAACACAACAAAATGACAATGCACAACTCCATCCCCAGTAAAGTAAAGAGGACTACGAGAAACATGCGAACGACAGAGGAATTAGCACTCAAGTGCTGATGCTGATTAAGAAATGACCTTTTCCTAATTATTTCTAAAGATTGTGTTGGTGAACTAACTAATTAGAGGATATTCTTGATATTAGACTGGCAGCTAATCTCTCTCTCTCTCTAATTTGCATTGTCCAGGGTCGGATTTTATTCTAGCACTACTAAGTGCACTGAAAAAGAAAGTTGCATTTACTGTTAGTCACCTGAGACAACTATACCCATCTACACAATTACCATTTATATATACTACCTTTAATTAGTACAGTAAAGAGATAAATGTTAATATTATCGCCTAAGGAAGACACGTGGAAGTTTGCATGAAAATCTCTAAGCAGTCGAGTCACAGTCAAAAGGGTCCTTCCTGAGACATTTATAGGGATTGAGAAAGCGGAGGTTTTCGTTAAATGGCAACTGGAACTGGAGAAGAGAGAACTGAGAGAAGATAGAAGGAGATGACAGAAGATAGAACAGAGCCAACCGCAACACTTTGAAATAAATTAGGAGTTATTATTGTGAATGTGCTTTAAACCATAACTTACGATGGATGAGCAGTTAGATAGATAGAACCAACCCAATTTTAAGCTTACTCTATCACCGAGTTACACTGAAGGCAAAATTAAATGTAGTTGCCTTAATTCCAATTTAATGTGCACTCACTCAAAACGTTGTCTTGTGTCACTAGTTCACTGGCAAAAATTACGTAGTGTTATGAAATTGGAATATTTCGCACCAACTGTTGAGAAAATAAAGTATATAATTATTAGCGAGACTTTGAAAGTGTGGACTCTGTAAAATTGTTTATAAAAGTGCCGGTGCACCAGTAAATAGATAACTTTGGAAAAGTTCCTATGGCTATTCCAACTCACAGCTCACTATAAGAGATCGATCTGATTTCTGCATTTTGTTACATGCTTGCTAAAGGTTTCGTGGCTTTGATCATGTGTAAGTTTACATAGTGCTGATCTCATTACTCTCGTGTCTTCCTAATAGTATGATGCGGTCATAAAAATATTATTATTAGCACTTGTGTATATTATGACTGTGCAGTTTGATGGTGGACTCGTCACTGGGTGAATATCTTGCTTACTCTTTTTGCAGAGCTGTGATTTATTATATGTATCTCGCTTAGTCACAAACATGTGTACTCTGACTGACTGTTGTCATTAATGCAGGTATTCTGTGCAGAGGAGAGTCAAGAGCGTTTGCTCTGCATGCAGCATGTTATTCTCTGACTATTGCCGTAAATAGATGTGAATATGTATCTGTACTATCATAATGAGATGTTGTGGTTGAGTGCGCTTTGTTTGCTGATGCGCTTCTGCATTATCCCTATTCTTCTATTTCAGACAGGCTCTGCAGTTTTAATTCTCCTGTTTACATTTACAGTTTGAACTAACCTAATCTTCGTATAAGTATCATTTGGAACAGAAAAATCTTTAACACAGAAGAGATGTTATTGGACACTGACGCTCATGCCATATACCACATACAAAACAAACACACCTCCTCCTTTATCATTAATTCTTCTGCCACTCATGGGAGGACCATCTTTTATATAATTATTATGAGGAAATACGGAACAACAAATTCTGACAGAGGTCACCCAAGAAATATTCCATGTGACACTTGGACTCTCACTGCCACTAATCAGCTAATAATAATATGTAAAATGTATCTGTTATAGTTATACTACTTACTTAGTGCTCTTTAGTGTTGACATAAACTACTCCAGTAGAGAGTTGCGATAAGACACATGGATGGTGATAACCTTCAAGACCCAAACTAAGTAAAATCACGACAACTAAACACACCCTTAATTGCTTCTTTTCGCCCAGCCAGTACAGGGCAGTTAGGTTATCTCTGTTTACTCTCCGTACACTGACTCTCCTCCATTTTCAATAATTTGGAGTCGCAGTTCTTGTTTCCTAAACATTGTGGAATAACCAGCTTAAAATAAAACAGTTGAAATGACAATTTTTACTTATTAAAACTACAGTAAGTGTGAGTAAGTGGTAGAGGAAGTTTGTATCTACATAAGTATAGGACGGTAGATTATATATATAAATAAATGAGTTTATGTGGTTTGGTGTTTGGAGGAAGGAAAATTTATATTTTAATCATTGTTTGGGATGTTCAAAGTGTAGGATGGCGAGTATAAGTATGTTAGGATGGAGACCACACTAATGTCAGTAGTAAACTGGATTTGACTGAAGGCGAATGCAGGGGAATGAAAGGGAGTCAGTGAGGATTGGCTTGCGAGTTGCATGGCGTGGTGTAGTGTGAGGGCAATTTTACTGACTTAGCCCTACTATATAGTAGCAGGGAGGAGAACAGAGATAGATTGAGATTCAAGAGCAAGGAATATGAGATGAAGATAAGGATAGATTGAGAGAGAGCACTATGCAATGCAGCTAAGGTACGACAGGTAAATACATTACCTAACTTCTCCATACTCATTCTTGCAATGGCTAAATAAACTGCCTTCATGTACTCTCTAATGTATTACGTCGTTTTTCTAGTCTTGCAAGTATGCAGCGTTTGTTAGGTGGGGAGAAAGAGTTTTTGGCTATTCAACTCGCTATGAAGGGATCAGATCAGAAGGAGAATTCTGGAAAGATGAAATAACTTAACACACTGGCCATTCTGTACGTACACAAGATCTCTACCAAAATCCCTTCATCGCTGTACCTCCATTTTTACTCACAAGCTACAAAGCTACAAATAAGTATTACACTACATGACTACACACACATATTATGTACACCTACGATTACGACCTACACACAACTTAGAGCTTAGCTACAAAGTATTTACAACTTGGACATAGAGTTACATCGTTAAAATTAAAGTATGTAGCTAAAACATTTGTACACAAAAAAGCAGAGTAAAAATATTTTCCCAGTATGATTTCACTAGACAGTAAAAAGCTGTTTTTAAAGATTTGGGATATTATCAGGTCAACTAAATTGGGGCAGAGCAGATGGAACTTTCTTAAATAAAAATTAACAAAGCTTCTTTTATATACCACGATTCTTTTATACTACTCACCCTACCCTGCTATCCTCATGCATGCTTAAGTAACAAATATAAAGAGCAATTTCTTACTCAGTTGTATAGGAACTTATGTGTTCACTGAAAGGAAATCCTGTGATTAACCCAGCATTACATGTGCTAACCAATACCAGGCAAGCCTCAGTCTACTAAAACATGTGCATGATGCCTGGAACATTTCTACCTCTACACATTTAGTTCGGAGGTGCTGCTGCCGGGGCCGGTACTTAGCTCTGCTTACTCTACTTACGTACTTATTTTCTTGCTGGAGAACAGTACAACTTATATCTAGCCTGATACCTATTAAACCACTACGACAGCAGCTTAGCTTATCGCACTGACTGAGGTTCCACAAACATTACCATTTTCATGTTAATATAGTATGTGCCACTTTATTATGTACATATAATCATACCATACCCCATTAGAACCATCTAATAGTGAGTGACATCATCTTTCAGCTTGCATATACCTATAGGTATTTGCCTATGCACTAAACTAAAATATTTACCACTTTTCTTATACGCTCTCGTAAGGCAGCTTGGCAAGTACCTAAATGTACTAAATGCCATAAAATTTAATTATATTAAACATTATGAAATCACAATTACGAGGTATAGTAGCCTCCTAATCTCTTAAGAACTTCAGGAGGGGCTTTGATGGCCATTTTGAGAGTACTCGAATCAATTCCTGCTCTGCATAAGCCAAAGCCTCCTACAGACCACAATTTTTCACCGATTCCTTTCAAACTTTCCAGAAAAATTGGATTTAATATTACCGATCAAACCTGAAGCCCAAAAAGAAAGTTTGATAGCAATCGGTGAAAAATTATGACCTGGGGGCTTGAGAAGATTCTTGCTTGCATTGGATTTCCTACTTCACAACGGCACGGCATATCTATATAGCAAATAAAAATTAGTTCTCCTATCCCTATATATTGACAATTTAAGGATTTAAAATTCAACTGTTATGCATTTCATTTACAAAGTGTATAGGTACATAATATATTTACAATATGATAAGTTCTATTCCCCATGGGGGATGCGTTATTTATGTTCTCGCATCGTCGAGGAAGCCTTAATAGCAAGACTAAGAACCTAGTCCTTCGTGCCGAAAAAACATTGTTTTATTACTATTGTTCCTACCAGCCCAACCTTCCCATTAGGATACTAATGAGCTCGTATTTTGTATATAAGATTCCATTGTGTAAGAATGTTGCATTTTAATTTTATCTGCAATTAATTTCTAAACTGGTATTGTTTTCTATTTGCACGCATGGGAATGTTACTTTCATTATGAAATGGAATATGGAATCCTGAATAAAGTAGACACGGCTACATTACTGGGACGGGCTCGTAAATTCGTAATAAAATTAAACCTGTACAATGAGTCTTATGAAATGCATTCTACGAGCGAACTAATATAATATAAGACTGCTAAATGCTATACGGTGACAAGTAGAATTTCTGAATGACTCTAATAATATTGTTAATTAAATAGGTTGTACGGCTTATTTAGGAATAAATTCTATCAGTTGCTAAACAGACGACTTAGAAGAGTATGTCAATAATATAAACGCATTTAAATTAAAACTCTACACTACGATATGCTACAAAAAATAATGCAATCAGTTACGTCATCAAGTAATGTTCTGAAAATTCTACAAGCAAAACAAAAGAGATTTCGGATTACAAAGTACAAGTGAAGGGAAAATGCATTCGAAATGAAAATAGATTTATTTGGACACAGTAAATATGGAAGTTGCAAATGATATTACAAAGACACAGATAATAAGAAAAAATGGGTTTAGTTTACAGCATGGTCTTATTCAAATTAATGTAACCTGTCCCTAAACAACTTAACTTATTAAGATTACTCTGCTTAGGCTCACTAAATTCATCATCATCAGTTTCCTGACGATGACTATCAATTTTAAATGTAACCCCAAAAAACGTTTTAAGATCTCTTAAAAACTGAACAGTAAATGGTGTAAGTGGTCCAAGGACAACGGAAGTCACGTCTTTAGGCCCCAGAGCCATAAAACCTAAAACTAGCCATTGGAAAACTGAGTCAACGCAAGACCTTGAGGCTATCTCTCTCAAAAGTAATTTCGACACATGTTCTCCCAACTCTTCAGGACTAGTCGGCAAACCCTGAGTTTTATTTACTTGAATGCTGCTCAAATCTGAACTTTCTGATGACTTTGATTTTTTCTTGAGAATATCATTTTGATTATTGTCTTCATCTTCAGAAAAAAGTTGAAATTTTCTTTTGTTGTATTGTTCAGAGTCATCAATATTTTGAGAAGTGACAGTTAAGAGTGATGTGTCAGAATCTGAGTCTTTTCCAACAAACCCGTCAGCACAATAGTGAAGTTCTTTTGTTGTAACCCCGTATAAAACCAAACCAAATCCAGGTGCTTTTGACTTAGTATTTTTTATAGTATCATTTGTAATATAAACATCTGAAATAAATGGAAGAAATGCTCCTTTGGCCGATGTAACAATTCTGTTCAGCATTTGTGGGGAGACACGGAACCCATAGGCTAGTCCTCTAATTTTTTTGATTTTTCCACAATCGCTATTCAATTGATTTCTTAAGGTGAATAGTTGCTTCTTGACAGTACATGTGAACACAATCTCGCTCTCTTCGTAACTTCGAAACTTAATCTGGAAAATAAATAGACATTGTCATTAAAAAAGTAAATGCATAGTACTCTAAAATTTCAACAAACCCCAGCTTACATGCAACATAAATGAATTTATATTATCAATTATTATTTTATTAACCTGAATGTCCGGCTCCAAACCAAAATATTCCATCAGGGGCAAAGCAGCATGCTTAATCTTGTAAAGCGAATTGTATCCGTTTCTGTCATTTTGAAGTCTTCCTTTCAGAGTTAAATTGAGTGGCTTTTTACAGAATGGGGCAAGTAGAAGTATGGGTTCCAGGTAGTAACTTAATGGTCTTGAAGTGTCACATGAATGGTCTAAAGAGCCTCCCGTTAACGAACCTGGTATAAGATTTACCTCCGTGCCTGTTTCCGATATTTTGAATCGTGAACCGTTACTAACCTTGTCCAAGAGGTGAATAAAAGAAACCTCAAAAGGGGCTACCCCGACATTAAAATCTGACTTCGATCGGATCTCTTCTATTTTAATCGGCCTTGCAGACAACAACGAAAGCACCAATCTTTGGCGAAAATAATTACTACCTTGACTGAAGTGAAGCTTTTTCTTCAGAGCAGGGTTTGTTTCCATTTCGAAAGATCTATTGTCAGCGTACTGTACACCGTAAACAGTTTATATTTATATCGTTTTCGGATGACCAAAACAAGATAATCCGAATACCGACCGACTATATACAGCACACCGAGACAAGATGCGATGACGTTGTTTGTTAGTTAATGTTGGATTGAATGTTTACAGTTTATGTTAGTGTACAAAATACCATGCGATGGGCTTTTATTGAAAATTAGCGCGCATGGAGAGTATGGACATTAATACGAGACAAGACAAGACAGCAAAGAGGAAGACAGATCCTAGTTTAGTTATTCTGTGGGTTGGTTTTAATACCTTACATTGGATTGGAATTTGGAATTGCATGCAATGCAATAATGCAACTGGCAAGGTGGCAAGCAACAACCTTTTATCATTTACAATCCTTCTAAATAAAATTATTTCTGAAGTTCGTAGTTTTTGTTATTTAACTGTATAATAATATCTAATTTTCTAAATTACTGCTAGTCTACGTCTGGCAGAATAAATTAAGGCTTTGGTATTTACGATTTGGAAATCTCAGATGACTATCAAAATACACTTCTGCCATTTTCTGCATTTGCTTCAAAATCTCCAAAAGTTATGGTCCGATTTGGTCATGTCGTACA
>JABASH010006403.1:0-10671 GCA_019776445.1 Tomocerus maximus
TAAGCCTGATGTTCATACGAAAGCCGCTCGCTATCTACAAATAAATTGGATTGAGCTATGAAGATTTCCAGTTGATTTTTTGACGTTTCTGGTTGGAGAAATTTTATTTGAATTTTCACATTACCTCATCTCTAAAAATTCATCTATCACAAATAAAAATTTTGTTTTGCGACTACCTGTACTTTTGTTTTGCGACTACCTGTACTTTTGTTTTGCGACTACCTGTATTTTTGTTTGGCGATTACTTGTACTTTTGTTTTTCGACTACCTGTACTTTTGTTTTGCGACTACTTCTGTTTTGCGACTACCTGTGCTTTAGTTTTGCGACTACATGTGCTTTTGTTTTGCGACTACCTGTGCTTTTGTTTTGCGACTACCTGTGCTTTTGTTTTGCGACTACTTGTAAGTACTACTTTTGTTTTGCGGCTACTTGTACTTTTGTTTTGCGACTACCTATGCTTTTGTTTTGCGACTACTTGTACTTTTGTTTTGCGATTACTTGTACTTTTGTTTTGCGACTACCTATGCTTTTGTTTTGCGACTAATTGTACTTTTGTTTTGCGACTAATTGTACTTTTGTTTTGCGTCTACCCGTGCTTTTGTTTTGCGACTACCTGTACTTTTGTTTTGCGACTACCTATGCTTTTGTATTGTGATTACCTGTACTTTTGTTTTGCGACTACCTGTGCTTTTGTTTTGCGACTACCTGTGCTTTTGTTTTGCGACTACCTGTACTTTTGTTTTGCGACTACCTATGCTTTTGTTATGCAACTACTTTTTTTTGCGACTACCTGTACTTTTGTTTTGCGACTACCTGTACTTTTGCTTCCGTGCTTTTGTTTTGCGACTACCTGTACTTTTGCTTCCGTGCTTTTGTTTTGCGACTACCTGTACTTTTGTTTTGCGACTACCTATGCTTTTGTATTGTGATTACCTGTACTTTCGTATTGCGACTGCCTGTGCTTTTGTATTGCGACTACCTGTACTTTTGTATTGCGACTGCCTGTGCTTTTGTATTGCGACTGCCTGTACTTTTGTATTTCCAATTTTTTTGTTCTTTCGTTATTTTAACAAAAAGCTTAAAATTAATTGTTGACACTTAAAAGAGGACAGTAGACTTTTTGGGCAGAAATTAAAGCCAAGAGGTAAAAGTAGGTACCTATAGTACATATTTATATTTAAATGAACCCTGCCCTGAATGAGCGAATCGATGGAACAAACGAGTTTTGCTGTTTTCTTTTTGCTGGCGAAGTTTCTTCAGTTGGGTCGATTGGTTGGTAGGGTAGATCCTATTAAGTAGTTGTAAATTGCAATGGCAATGGAATTCTTGTGTATCATTTACATAAACTGCTCCATAAGAAGAGTAGCATAGCTGCACATGCTTTCTAAAAGGATACTGAAATCTGAATCACACACACGCAAAACGGCTCCTTCCTCATTAAGACAATCAGGCGATTCGGAACGAAAAAAATCTCAACATCCTATTTACATGCCTTTAAGTAATTTACTTAGCATCAAGCTCTTAACAATTAAGTAAAGCAGAAATAATTTACCAACACTTTGGGTGATGCTGCTTTTTGAGCATAATTGCGATGATTATTAAGATGACCTGCAGCAACTTGTCTACAGACCTACATTGCCCTGCAAGGATGAAGCATAATAATTTTTAACATTTTACCAAATGCAGTCGAGAATAATGCCATTTCATTAAGGCTAATTAAAAAACAAACTGACACAATCATGCTGTCAATTCAATACAGAAGTATCTGTCATTGTTAATACGGCAGATTAAAGGAAATTATTACCAAGATCAAGAATAGAGTGCGTGCGTGCTGACAGTGCTGAGTTATTGCTGTATTTGGTTCACGATGAAAACGGCAATGTAAATGTACTGCAAACAGCTCATGCTAAAATTCCATAGGTTCTCTGAAGAAGTGAGCTATTTTGGAAATATTCTGAAGGGCCTATCTTCGTTGTTATCCCGTATTATAGTGAGTATATAAGTAGTACTCAGTTTTATGCAGGGTGTTAGATGAATGAGTCTCGTATTTGGTAGAGAGAGGTGCGTTTTGTTACAAAATAGATAATAAGAGATCTTGTTGTTATGTGTCATGTCGGCCTTGTCCTTTGCATCGACGACGACAAGATAATGGCTCTACACACGTTATGCATGTAAGTCGTTTGATATCTTCTAAAAAGTTGCTGATGTAAACATTATCGTTAACATCACTTACTTCCCCACTCACTCTCTCACTCACTCACTCTCGCAAAATCCTCAGATCCATCTCATTTGTCTCCTTCATCTCTTTGCTGCCACTCTTATCATAGTTACTCTATTCATTTCAACTCTAATTGGTATATGCTCGGATTTTTTGAAGCGCTGATGACGCCACTTCCGAATGCCGACCTTTTTTTACCTGAAAGCCCAGTATTTGTACAACATGCACCTGCACGTTATTAAAAATGTTAATGTTTCGGCTGTTTAAATACTCGGCTTTCAGGTAAAAAGGCTTGGCATTCGGTAGTAACATGGCAACGTCAAAAAATCGTCGTTTCAAAAAATCCGAACATTCTACCATTAGAATTACGAAGGTATAGTATGCTATCGCTTTTAGCACAGAAATACTAAGTCTTATTTTTGGCCCAAGAAACACTATTGACTGTATATTTGGACCATAAAAATTAAATTATTTATTTTTGGCCCATAGAAACCCTGATTGTATCTAAATTGTTTTTTTGGACTACATAATCTATAAAATATTGACTGTATTTGGACCATAAAAATTAAATTATTTATTTTTGGCCCATAGAAACCCTGATTGTATCTAAATTGTTTTTTTGGACTACATAATCTATAAAAAATTAAATATAATTTTATTTGTAACACCAAGCGCTGTTCTCCCGTTATATTACTTTTTACGCGGTATGAAATATTTCGTACGAAAGCGAAATTTTAATCTGAATCTCTACAAAAATACAAAAATATCCCGTAAAATATTTTAACTACCTTTAGTATGCCAATTTTGGTGGTATGTATGAAATAATTATTTTGTATCAGCGCAAAATTTTAATACCCAATGAATGACGACGAACTTAATAATAAGTCTTAGATACTTCATAACTTATAAGATGGTGATCATGAACCGGCCAGACTAAAAGGCCCTATCCGCCCCACTAGCCCCAGCCGCCCCACCCAATCAGTTTAGGTTAGATTATGAAAAATTAGGTTAGGTTTTTCGGGGTGGTGCGGGTGGTGCGGATGGGGCCTTTTAGTCTGACCGAATCATGAACCATGATGCCAACAGTATTGAGGAAAGATATTCAAGATTATATTGAAGCAAGGGTGTCAAGGAACCGATTCTCTGAGGCACTGATTATAGTTGTCTTAAGACTTAGCTTGTATAGTTTCACTTTCACGCTGACAAAACCTGACTATTAGCCAGGCATGCAGAGAAAAAACTTAGTCCATCTTTATTTCTTTGATAAGAGGGGAAATTTTTAATGTTTTAGGAGAAATTTGAGTCAAATTAAAATTGAGTCGTCTCTTAATTGTTAGTAAACATCTCTCCGATATGATCACCCAAATTGTCCGCATCATTCTATCTAACTTCTATTTACATTAGCAGTATAACTTTTCCGTTTTGAAACTCATGAATTCGCAAATAGACTTAAAAAAATTATTTCTACGATTTATATGGATAAAAGTATATTTAAAAATAGTAAGGTTGCGTAATAATGTCCAAAAAAAGGAACTTGTTACGGTATGCATATCAGTGAAGTAATAGTGTATAATAATATAACGCAGGTCCTAGTATATGCAGTAGAAAGGGACCTATAGTTTTATTGTGTGACATAGAAGTGGGGTTAGTATATTATACACACACATACCCGGGCGGGACACGGATAGGTTAGGTGGCCAGACTCGAGTCAGTCACTAATAATATTATGTAATACTATTATGAGTTACACGTTCCACACTCACACGCACAGTCAGCTATTTACTAACATGATGCAGAGTTACCTCAGTACGTATAGTTACTAGTACGCATATGCTTTTAGGACAACCACCAGCACCACCCGCACCTAGCACTCCAGATATGACGAGGGAATAGGAGCACAAAACGCCGGCACCCAACATTCAGTCAGAATCATTTAGAATGAGCCAGGACACGAAAGCGTGAGTAGTCCACTCAATTCACTATCTACACACTCACTCGCACACTCATACATTACTTACTGTATCCTAATATATTATTTATTTATATATGAAGATGTGGACAATTATTCTAAATCCCAACTGAATCTCAAATCTCACTCGTCCACCAACACTCACAGAAAAGAGGAGCTATAGCTACATGCACAGTTTACCTAAAGAAGTTCGTACTTGTACACAGCCAGTGCATGCATCAAAGATATCGTGTGTGTGACTGTCAGATGAAAATTGAGAGTTGAGCAAGTCTTGAGGAGAATCAAAACTCAAAAGGAGACTATCTCAGAGGATTCACCATCAGTCACTATCAGTCAACAGAATAAGAAACAAGTTGCTCTTTCTCTCCAACAACCAAACCTCCAACTTTTACATTATTTGCACATCCATCTACTATAAAAACTATTCACACATATTCACAATTCGCAAAATATTGACATCAACTCTTTCACAATTTCCAACAGTCGCATAAAAAATGCGAAAACAATTTGAAAATCTGGACAAAATTTGCGGAAACATTTCATGTCGACTCCTTGGAGTTGGATGTGACATTTTTTAAAGAAATCGCAAATTGAAAAAAAGTCTCAAAATCAGCAAAATTTGCCAATTGATTTGAATCAATTTGATTATTTTTAAAAAATTGGCAATAAATTGAGACAATTGTTGAGATATCGTTGTCAATTTGGATTGAGTTTGTTGTGGCAGTGAATACGTCAATTTTAATGGGATTAGAAGTGGAAATAAGTGCATAAGTGTGAGTCGGAGTGGATTGATTGATGTCCGTGTCTGACTACTAATGTCTGATGTGTAAGTGAGTGAGTGCAGTGTGTACAGTGGACTCCGTAAAGTGTGCATCTCTCTACCTATAAACTTGTTTATGTCCTCCAGCTCTGACTTGTCACTTTCTTCCAGAATATAAAATTCTCGCTGAGTTGTCATCCGCAGACAGACAAGTTCAACTCTATAAAATACCAATTATCCTTTAGTTTAGTGTATTACATATTTCCAAACATATTTATATATAGTGCTCTAGTTTTGCTGTGTTAGGGGTTAATTAAAATTCACTGTTGGTGTACTAACTACGTATGTATAGGTAGTTCTTATTCGGACAAGATACGGATGTTGTGTGTTGCTATACTATCGTTTAATCTCTTTATTGTCCTATAAATACTCATTCGATGTGAGGATGTGAATCTAAAGCTAAGCGGGAATCAACGATCTGACACTCCAAAATTATGTATGGAATGACGTTGGATACAATGTGATTTTTGTCGTCAAGATATGGTGTACCTTCGATGGTGTCGGTAAGAATTCCTCATTTCTATGCATCCAGTCAGGTTGATATGATTATCATGTACCTACTTATCTTTATGTGTCTCACAACCTAAAACTTATTCCCATTCCACTTGAGGACATTGTCCATGGTTCAGAATAATATTATGTATGAACTATTAATAAAAGGAACTACTTCTGCGGGCAGACACAAACCGTGTAATTAACTATAGTGGATGTACTAGATAGATATACCGTAAATCCTGTAGTGGACTCCATGTCTGTAATTAGACTCCCGGATAAAGTTGATGCTTCTACGCTAAACGCCAGCCACATATAAAACAATTCTCAATTCGCCCCTCTATCAACAAAACATGATCAGATCATTTGGTCATGTTGGTTTGGTTGTTGCGCCAATTTGCCCCAAACGGCAGGCAGTGCTTTCTCAGCATAGTCAAACATGTCTTAAATAAAGACGACCGGGCTAAATACGTAGATGCCCGAGTGGTTTATTACAGTATTTACGATTAAGCAGAGTATTAACCATTTGGGATGCATAAATGCTGGAGGAGACGTGTAAAATATGCATACGGGAGACTCTCGTGAGAGGGATTACTTAATAACATCCTTTATTTGTGTATTTATACATACAGGGCCTAATAAAAGAGCGCATTATGTGGAAGACACCCGCTCGGTCCGTTGTTCGTGGTGTGTGTATGTACAAAAGGGCCATTAGTGCTAAGATGAATGGAAGGTGGCAGAGGAAATTATAGGTTAGTGTTTTACTGTGACAGGATCAATAGACTAGAGTCTTCTGTCTGTTCTGTATCATCTTGTACTTAAACATTGTGCAGTGCACTCCCCAAAAATGCTCTACATTTACTCTGGCTGGAGCTACATTAGCATAGTCGCTCAAAAGAAAACCGAACTTCAATTACCACGGAAATTAATGTCCGTCCGTTTAATATTATCTGGAGGAGGACGACGAGGAAGAGACTTCTGCCACTTATTTAGCTAAAGACTATGAGAAACGCCCATTTCAAGAAAAACAGAATAAATCAGTTATTTACAAACAATCTACATACACACTTACACACTACTGCTGTATAGTGTGTATAGTAGAGTGTAGAATAAAATATAAAATACCAGAAATGGCAAAATTACAGAATTAATTATATTGATTACTTTCTGGCAATTTAATTACTTTTTCTTTTTAATTTTGGGTATAATATACGTTACATAATTGTAATAATGACGTGAAATTGTGAACTTTCTTTTTTATAATATTCTACTTACCACAGTTGAATCTAAAGACAGTAAATATATTATTAGCACCCACTATTCAGTAGCCAATAATGCAATGAACGCATCGGTTGTTATTGGGCGACAGAGAACAAAGCGACCTAGCTTACTGATATAATATAAAGTATAATAGTAAAGGAAAGATTTTGTTTCTTCTTGACCAAATAATGTTCACATAAAGTATATCATTTGCATAACCGAACGTTTTTTCCTTCTGCCGTATAGTAATTTATGCACACGGCCACATATTTAGTAAGTATTAGAGTATTCAAATGAGGTAAGTCAGTCAGTTGATGCAAATCCCTCACTATAACTCACTAATAGTCTACTTACATACTTGTATTATGTAATGAGTATACCTATATAAGTACTAATATGTATAAGTATATATAACATGTATAAGTATATATAACATGTATAAGTATATATAATATATATAGTGAGTACATAAGAAAAAGCCAGCAAAAAGAGAGGTGACTCTGTGTCGGTCGGACAGACATCTCTCATTGGCAAGCAAACAACAAAAAAGTGCTTAAGTAAACCGAATGTAAAGTGGCATCAGCATCCTTCACACACTCACTCACTATTACAGTAACAAATGACGACGACATCATCCCTATCCATGCACTCTCTGATTTGCATCCCACAACCTGCGTCTCCTAAATTGTGAATGAGTTTTCCTTCACAAAAGAAGGAATGCAATGAGATTAGATGAATTCTTAACTAAATTAATGTTACCAATCTTATTTATTCGTATTTATACTACTACTACACTAACAGTCGCTATTATAAGTATGTGCACCCGTTTGTATTGAAACTCAGTTTGTATGCAAACATTCAAAATTCCTGTTTTTTTAAATTTATCACATTTAGTATGGTCGTTGCATGAAACTCCGATATGATTCAGTATTCAGAGTAAGAGTAAAATAAATAATTAAATAATTATAGATAACATATAAATGGTATTTAGCCAGTTGGACTAAATTATTAGTTATATATTACAGGGCTATGATCTGCTATTTTTATGTGTTTGTAATATTATAGGTATATATAATATTATATATACAGATAGCATTATGCAACATCTTAGATGCAAAATCCCTTGCACCCAGTTCACTTGTAGAATTCACTTAAATCGTCACCTCTCAGAATTTCCAAAACGTCTAACACAATAGCAGCTCTGTTGAATATTACATATGACACGTGGATTTAAGAGGATCTGTAAATGAAGGATTTAAGTGCATATAGACTGGATTTAAGTGCATATAGACTAAGATTTAAGTGATTTTGCATCTGAGGTGTCGATACAGTATCAGTGATTGTCAAATTGTCCTGCAGTTCTTAGATGAGCATAAGTGAGTTGCTATTGTGCAGTTGTTGTGGTAGAAATAATGTGGCCGGGGTATCAGGACGGATTCCGTCGTGTTGCTAGCACTTAATATGTACATAGTAATAGTTAGTGGAAGTTAGTGGATGGGGATGAGCACAGAGATGTCCATGGAACGGAGGCTAAGCTATTTATATGTTTAGCATATTATAATGACGACGTCGGGAGGTTTCAAGTCAAGACGAAATCAAAAGGAGCCAAGTCGTCATAATGTCTTTTATATGCAAATTCAAGTTTCGAATCATTAGCTAGCTATTGCTCTACTTACTACTCTCATTTGTTCCAATATAACTACAGCAATACTGCTCTACTACACCCCAGTCATCTTTCAGCACACTTTTGGCACATTCTGCTCCAAAATAACTACTTGCATTTGAACAGAATGAAATATGCCCTAAAATGTGCTTAGAAATGACTGCGGTCTGTCTTCTCTCTCTAAGTAGCAGTACTTAGATAATGTAGACCGAATTGCGCTCTTGTCGTGTGTGTGCGTGTGAGTGAACTGGATAGACAGTGGCTGGGGAAGATGAGAATGTCAACCTGTGTCTGTCTACTCTACTTAAACCACTAAAACACCCCACACCACCAGTCTTTAACTTTTCTCAGCATTTGGCAATTTGTCTCTATACTTACAGAATGCAAACAATTTTTCATTGTGGCCACACAAGTTGTGATTCCAGTGTAATTCTGATTCTGGCACAGCGCACTGAACACACTCACGCTGTACCTGAACAAATGTCAGGGGCAATGTGACTCGCCGTTGCATTTCATTCCGTCCGTGATATAAACATTTTGTTGTGTTGGCCACTTAAGGAGGGGTTCAGATGGGCATTGAGAAAGTAGGTACTCGAACCAATAATGCATTAGCAGAATCCTCCAACAGGCCACCATTTTCCACCGATTGTTAATTTTCCTCAAAGATCGAATTTGTATTACCGATCGGACCTGATAGGCCCAAAATTAATTATCTATATTCGAAAGACTTAAGTTTTAAGTTTTCGGCTCCTCACCTGTCTTACTATTTCTACTTGTTTCGTTTGATTGTTGTGAAGGGCTAAATTATTAAAATGTTCTGTCATTCCAATCTGAGTTAGCAGGTTCTACGTATAACATCTTCAATTAATGAACTATATGTTGTAAGTATTCTGATATTATAATGCCCTGAAGCGAGGGTGCGGATATCTATGTGCAGTAAATAAAAATAATATTACAGATCCTTGGAGTACAGCCTAGCGGAATTTCAGCCAATGCATTCTACCGAAAAAGCAATATAATAAATGATATAATCAAGACATGCATGACATATGTACATATACCTATAAATTACAAAAACATAAAAATTGAGTCCACGCACGTATAGAAGAAAAGTGCGTGTGAGTCGAAAGCTTTTGGTCAGTCAAATGAGAGAGATTGATTTTTTGTGTGAGTCAAGTAAATTGCCACATAGACGTCACTTAAGTCATAACATGAATTGAGTATTAAAAAAGGATTTTAATGGTAACAATGTAGTGATGAGGAGAGAGTGGAGTGGGTGTGAGGCTACAGTGAGGAAGAACAATATTTAGTAGTCTGACCATTCTGACTGACTGACTGTCAGAGAAATGACTTGAGAAATGAGCATTGCCATCATTTTTAGTTGTGCCTGTCGTTCCAATTGACTATTTTGACTTTCCTATCGTAATTCAGCTTTTCTTTTTTACTTTTGAGTATCGTCGTCCATTTCAACTCCATTAACCATTCACTACTCTATGTTGTTCTGTTGGAGAAGGGAGATAAATAAATTGCCGTTTAGGAAGACGACATCATCTTTCGAATATGGCAATCTTCTTCTGTGCAATGTACACGGACAAGTTCAGTTTATCCCAGCTTTTCCGACTGCCTACACTACACTACTGGATATTCCAGGAGTTTGTTGAGACTCCCAACACAACACCCAACAGTCCGTGGTTTACAGTTTTTTGATGCACAACAGCCCACTATTGTGTATATCAGCAGCAGAGGAATGCATTGGCATCCGTCCGTGCCGTGTTGGTCGCTCTTTGCGAGTCGTTAGTCTTTGCTGTTGTTGCACCAAAGAACTTCTTGTTTTATTGTTTCCGATTTTGTCTCGTGCAACTCCGAATTGAATGAACAGGCTTTTATCTATCTCTCTCCAACTCACCCTCTATCCTATTTTATACCATTACATACTCCGGGCTTGGAATAAATTTGGCTGCCTGGGAACACGCCCTCCAAAAATACAGACCACAAACAAAAACAAATTAATTAAAGAAATTTTGTCTTCACAGAAACTTTGTGGTGGTTAAAGGATACCTACAGATAATGGTCAAAATGGCGTATTCAAAGGGATTTTGAGGTTCATAAAGAAATCTGAAGACATTTTTGAAGAAATCTTGAGCTTCTTAACCCTATTTTTACTGGGCTAGAAGAAGGATGGATATACCTGGGGTGTGTCAGACGGCACACCCGCTTTATTAAAATGATAAAATGTTCTGTGGTTGAT
>JABASH010006404.1:0-10668 GCA_019776445.1 Tomocerus maximus
AGCTTCGTCGGCTACATTTTCATGAGTGGAGATCCAACTCCACTGAGAGATGTTCGTTGTCTCCTCAATTTCTCCAACTCGAACTGCCACAAAGGGTTTGAATTTCTTCGCATCTGACCTCAACCAACACAAAACTGTTTTAGAGTCTGTCCAAAGCCTTACAGAGTCGATTGTCAGTTCATGGCCTTCTTTAATTGATTCTGCTAGTCTCGTTCCCATCACTGCGGCTTGGAGCTCAAGTCTTGGAATTGACATGGGTTTTAAAGGAGACACACGAGTTTTTGCAGTAACAAACGATACAGATACTGATTCTAGAGTTTGTACACGAAGATATGCAACAGTAGCAAAGGCTTTTTCACTGGCATCGGTGAAAACATGTAGTTGAATGTTCACTGAACTTTCCATTCCTAGACAATAACATCTTGGTATTTTTGTGTGAGTTACTTGAGGTAATTCTTTGATCCAAACAGTCCATTTGTCATTTAGCAGATCAGTGAGCTCATCATCCCAACCGATACCTGTCCTCCAGATGTCTTGCATAATTATCTTTGCTTTTACAGTGAAATGAGCTAGAAATCCAAGAGGGTCGTACATCGACATGACTAGTTTCAAAACTTCTCTCTTAGTAGGTCTCTTGATTCCTTGCACAATATCTGGATTGACTTTATGATAACTTAGTAGAAAGTAAAATGTATCATCATTGGGGTTCCAGTGAACTCCTAACACTCTTTCCATGGGTAATTCAGAATCTATATTTAGATTCTTGTTTTCAATCGCTCTCAACTCTTGAGGGATCATCTGGAGAACTTCTTTTGAGCTGCAAGTCCAGTTTCTCAGCTCAAAACCTCCTTTTCTGTGTATATTGTACACATCATTTATTATCTTGATTGCTTTGCTTACATCGTGAGCTGAATCAAGATAATCATCGACGTAATGACGAGTAGTGATGGCTGTCACTGCATCCGGGAAATCAGTGATAAATTCTCTGGCATTTCGATTTTTCACTTCCTGTGCCAAGCTAGGAGAACACGTAGCTCCAAAAGTCATCACTAGCATTACATATACGTCCGGAGATCCGCTCCGCCTTGTACCCCGCCACAGAAACCTTTGAGCCATAAGATCTTCTTTACGGATTTTAACTTGGGGAAACATTTCCTTGATATCCGCCGTAAAACCAACTATTTTCTGACGAAACTTGTAAAATACAAATACTAATGAACATAAATTGTCAGGTCCTTTCAACAGATTGTCGTTCAAACTAGTTCCGTGGCTTTTGGCAGCAGCATCCATAACTAACCGTAGCTTTCCTGGTTTATTAGGGTTAACCACTCCGAAATGTGGTAAGTACCACGTTCGGTCATTTTCTTGAAGAGCCTCCTCCGGGGAAAGTTTTCTAGCGTAGCCTTTTGTTTCCAATTCAATGATTTTCTCACAGTAAGCTTTGGAAAACTTTGGATCCTTATCCATTTTCTTTTCCATGAACTGCAAACGACGAAAGGCTAAATTTTTACTTTCTGGGAGTGTGATGTCGTCACTTTTCCACAGCAAGCCTGTCTCCCATCTGTCTCCGACTCTCCTCGTACATTCATCAATGATCTTCATAGCTCTAGTATTATTTTCATGGCTCTAGTATCCTCTTTGGATTCTGGTAGTTTTACACTTGCTTTTATTCCAAAGGCTTCGGTAGAAAACGATTGTTTTACTAATTCATGTAGTAAGTCAATTTCTTCATTTCTATCTGAAATGTGGTTCATGAATTCATCTGTCCTTCCTCGGAACCGAGAAGAATTTCCATGAATAACCCATCCTAGTCGAGTTTTGGATGCACATGGTCCATTCGGAGGGCCTTCCAATAACTGCAGGGGATTGATTAAATAAGAATTATCCTGGCCGATTAAGATAGTTGGTTTCGCATTCTGAAAGGATATTTGGGGAACTTTCTCCAAATATTTCCATCTTGAAGCGAGTTTTTTAATATCTACAGACTGTACAGGGAGATCCAACTGTTCCACTGTACGAGCATTTTTGATAAAATATTTCTTTCCATCGGATCCAAATATTTGAAAACTTACTCGCATTGAATTTTCATCAGTACTTATCATGTTAGTAGCGAACTTCATTTTTAAAGGATCACTAGGTCCGCTGAGCCCCAACTTCTTCGCGATTGTTGCATCGATCGTGGTTGTCGTTGAACAGTCATCCAACTGTGCGTAAGTCGAGATGTCTCCATTCTTTCCACGTAGGGTAACAGGAACTATTTTCAAAAGTACAACTTTCTCCTCTGAAAATTGCCTGGTGTGGTAGACAGTTTCAGTTTTCTCAGTTCGCTGAGTTTTGTGCAGCAAAGGGTGATGGTATTTATCGCAGCCATCCTTTCCACAAATTACTTTCGCTTCGCACGAACTAAGATTATGTTTAGGGGAAAAACATGAAAAGCAAAGCCTTTTATCAATTACCCATTTCCATTTCGTATTTGAATTTTCTTTCTGAAACTTCTTGCAATTTGTGAGCTTGTGTTTGAAATCACAGAATAAACATTTATTCGGGTCTTCACTGCTCTCTGTAGTAGTAAAAACAATTTCCTTCTGAGGTTTCTGCCTGTCATTTCTCTTCTCTCCAAAAGAAAAGTCAGGAATCTCATAATAGCTAACTGCCTTAGCTATCGGTTTGATCCAATCACAGAAATTTTTTAAATTCTCTTCAGTTTTCAAAGTTTGCACATGCTCTGCCCAACGTATTTTCATACTCGCAGGTAATTTTTTCACTAGCTGATCCAATAGTTGCGGATTTAGAAGATAACTAGTGCATTTCAGAGCTTCGATCGTCGAAACAAGATTTCTGACAGCATTAGAAAAAGAGATGATGGATCTTGGCTGATCTTCCTTAAAAGGAGAGATATTAATCACCTTTTCTTGAAGAGTATGAATGATGAACTTGGGTCTTCCAAAATTCATCTCCAAGGTTTCCAAAATTTCACCGATGTTTTCTGGACAAAACATTAATGACTGGACGGATTCTAGAGCTCTTCCCTTGAGACACTTCTGAAGTCTATCCATGTTTTCTGAGTCAGAGTATTTACCAGCCTCAGTAGAATTTTTGTATTTACAGATGAAATTCGGCCATTCGCCGGGGTTTCCATTGAAGATAGGTAACTCCTTTGCTATAGACTGCCGAGCAAGAAGTTTCTTCATGTCATTTGATCCAGAATTTAATGAAATCTTCTCAAATGCAGCTGTCAGAGCATTAGTTAACTGTAATACAGAATTTGATTCATTAGCATCATGCATATCATTAAGCCACTGACCGACACGAGCATCTTGACAAGAATGGTCTTTTTCTCCGGGATTTTCATTAAAATCTTGCAGAGACAAAACTTCTTCCTCCTGAAATTGAGAATTTTTATCCTCTTCGAGTATTTTTTCTTTTTCAATCGCAAGTCGTAATTCAATTATTTCACTCTCTCGCTTTGCTTCTGCCTCCGCCTTTTCTCGTTCCATTTTTGCTTTCTCTTCAGCAGCTTTCAGTTCTGCCTCCAACAAGAGTCTTTTCGTGGAACTGGACATCGATCTGATCGAAGGCGATTTTTGTACCGAGTTAGCTTTTGATTGTCTTCCTTTTGAAAACCGCATCAAATCGGAAATCCCGGATTGAGCATCATCACCAGTTTCTTCCACATGGAATGGTTGATTTCTGCGGATCCTAGATTTTTTTGGAACATTAAACAGTAAATTTAGTTCATCTAAATTATTAGGTAATTTTTCTCCTTGAAGGCGACTGCTTCTTCGGAGTATTTCATCCTGGGATTCCATCTTCTTTAGACTTTATCTTCCTAGGACTTGTTCAAAAGGTTCGAAGGACCATAAATGTTCGTGAATTAGTAATAACTCCAGTTAGTTTGTAAGGCTAACCTTTCATTAAAATTATATACTAGTTTATTTCAACAATTAACATTCAGTGGATTACATAAATCCGGGTATTTTTCTAATATTTCGGTGATTCGAGACCGAGAGTAGAGTTCGTCTCACTTTCACAGTAGACTAGAGAGAACTGACTATTATTTCATTATTTCACAACTATCATTCAATTTTAAGAACTAACAATTTTAATAAGTTTAGCTATGGGAACATAAAATGGTAATCATTCGCAGAACCATTTATTGATTATCCCATTATTGTTGCAAATCTGGGGTATACAAACTATTAGCATTGTAAAACAGATCAGTCAATACCCAAATACTTTCATTTCCTCAAAGCTAAAAGATTAATTTTAAGAACTAACAATTTTAATAAGTTTAGCTATGGGAACATAAAATGGTAATCATTCACAGAACCAACCATTTTATGATAATTCTGTTTCTCAAATTTATCTTAAGTAAGTAACAAATAGATGGAAAAAATGCAAAACTTTAGATGTAAATGTAAAAAATGTAGATATAGGAGAAATCAAGATATAGTCAGAATCAGTCAGCCTAAAAACATTCTGGATGGCATCTTAGACTTTCGCTAAAGTCGACTTTAGGGGGACTTCATTTAAGTCAACTTAACTACAAAGATAGAGGATCCATCCCCAGAATATTTTATTCTTTCACTTCTACTTTGTAACATTGTGTTTTGAATTTATCGCTGTTGACAACTTCACGGGTTGACGACTTAACGGGTTGATGACTTAACGGGTTGACGACTTAACGGGTTGACGACTTGTGCCCTGCATTATGTGTGAGGAGAACTAGAGCCAGAATATTTTATTCTTTCACTTGTACTTTATACATTGATTATGTCTGAGGAGAATTAGAATATTTTATTCCTTCACTTCTATACTTTGTCACTTTGTACATTGGTTATGTCTGCGGAGAATTAGAATATTTTATTCTTTCTTTTTCAATATAACATTCCCCGATTCTGTCCGACATACCCACTTCTTGTTGTCCAATCAATATTATCAGCCTTGGACTCTTGCTCAGACTACGACTAACGTCGGTTTGGTCGATATACTCATATTATATGGATACCACCACGGGATTTGTCAAAGAGCATATTATGTAATTACTTTATATGTACTATTGCTTATATTTATTGTGTGAATTG
This sequence comes from Tomocerus maximus, assembly GCA_019776445.1. Classification (NCBI taxonomy): domain Eukaryota; kingdom Metazoa; phylum Arthropoda; class Collembola; order Entomobryomorpha; family Tomoceridae; genus Tomocerus; species Tomocerus maximus. Next base: position 5,085 of record JABASH010006404.1, read on the forward strand.
ACATTTAGACTTTGCCTTGACATTTTATGTGACCTGTGAACTTATAGGGATGACGCTTTAAATTCGAATGGTTACTTATTAATGTTCTGGATATGAATGTGCTAATCAAGACTTGTGTACAAAAGTAACTATAGTTAATAAACTTGGCGATAAAAATTGAAATTTTTAGCAGTATAAAATATACGATGACCATCAACACCTTTCGAAATGGTCTTTAATAAATATTTTTCCGAATACTTTCTTGGCCTATGCATACTACCCAAGGGGCACATGGCACATGCTCCATGTAATTGGCTGAGTTGAAGTCAATTTAGATGTAATAATATAGTATATTGTTACATATTGTTTCGGACAGCTATAAGAGACCATCGATGTGATGTAGATGTATGCCTTCTCGCCGTCGCCGACGAAGGGACGGGACACGTAACTATTGGTCTCTTATAGCCATAGCTGTCCGAAACAAGACGCGTACCCTTCCAGTATCTATTTTTAATTCATTGCAGGAAATTTTTAAATATAAGAGTTAAATAAATGGCGATTCATTTTGGTTATTGAAAGTATTATCGCTCCGCTCTGATTCAAGTCTTATTTTCAAGGATTTTCAAAGAATACTAAATGAATCATTTAAAAACGCTAAAGTGCAAACTGGAGGGAGTGACTAATGGTTTGGGCGATCTGCTATAATCCCTTCACCCCGAAGCTATTTTGATCCGAGACGACCACCGTAACAGTTTCAATTTTGAATATAAATATTTTTTAAATCTACATTGTCATGTGCTGTCTGATGTCTCCCACTGAATTTATCCTACGGAACGCAAAAAATATTTAATATCAACTGAGGGACAGAATGAATTCACAGCAACAATATGGACAGTTTGGACAATATGGAGGCCAATTTGATTATCCTCCACAAATTCCTCATTGTTGTGGCCAGCCGTGCGGAAAAAGACAGACTATTAGCATAATCGGATTTTTGGAGATTGATTGGCTACTAAGTAGTATTTACAGTATTGAATTTTCAGTTTAATCATGATCTCAAATTAATGTATATTGTGCTTTTTTCTCCAAGCAATTTGAATGCAAATCACTCATGTCACTCAAGTCACTAATGCTCTATAAATCTTTTCCGGATATTTGTAACGTAACAATAGATTATGGTTTTTACGTTCAGTAAGGTAAAGGTTCCATTGCTTATTGAACACTGAAAAGTGCACTCTATCGTCAACGTACAGTCATCTGAGGTAACTTTGATCCGATTTGGGGTTTTTTGTTATTAACTTCTCCGAATATTGTAGCAGAAAAATGTTGGAGAGTGCGATTCTAGGAATCCAAAAATGCTTACAAAAAATTCTAGCTATGGTAGACAGAAATTTTTGGATTTTTTTTCAAAATCGGGCCACAGTTACCCTCTTTTAAGTTAAAGTAGTGAATGCCAAAGTGGTCCCAGTTGTATATATTTAGTCCAGAGCAGGCATACAGAAAATGTTTTCTGCCCGGTATCCAAAAAATTTCGGCCTGCCCGGAACGGGCAGGCCGAACGCTGCCTGCCCGGTAACCAGGTTACTGTGACCTAAAATTACTCAACTGTCCTGGTAGCCACGTTACCGCGATCTATGGGCGGGCAGCGCTTCGCGCTGCCCGCTGGTCTTATATTAAAAATTTAACCTCTGGGCGGGCAGCGCTTCGCGCTGCCTGTCCGATTTTTATGAAAAAGTTGCCCGCCGGGCGGGCAGCGCTTCGCGCTGCCTGCCCGGTAACCTGGTTACACCATATCTGCCTGCCCGGTAACGTGGTTACCGAAAATTTACATTTTCTGTATGCCTGCTCCAGTTTGCTGTTCTCTCGTGGTTAACATAACTGTTATAACATGCACCGTGCAAGAGCGCAACTTTAGAATTCTTCCTTAACGAAAGTAATTCCGCGGTAAAGTTCAAATATTCCTTGCCGACATAAAAATTGCACACATTTGCAAAAAACGAAGGTCTCAAAATTACCTAGGCATGAATACATGAAGGCAGAAAGGGAACAGTCAATGTTCTCTGAATTTGCATACGAGAAAGTAGGATATATGTTAGCCAACATTTACATTCAGTTTGTGCTTGCCCACATTCCACTTCTCGTTCAACTTCCTCTACCTTTGGGTTACCGGCTTGTAATGCTTCTGCATAGTTTGCATTGCACTTTGCAGAGACTGAATTTTCTCACATACCCATAAGTACAATTTTTGGTATCCCCCTGCCTAGTGTATATTGCATATTATGTACAGTTTGTACAGTTTGCACAGTTTTTACAGTGTACGCAGTAATTAATATAAGTACCTAAAGTACAAATAGGTACGCTATAAGACTATATCTGTATGACACAACACAATTACAAACTCCAACAAAATAACACTTTTGAGTCAATGCCTGCCAAAACTGTCCCTAAACAACTAAACATATAGATCCACAGAAATTTTGCAAAGTAAATAGCGTCATTTCGATTTAAATTCACTTCAAAAGAGGCTTACTTCCATTTCTAGGTATTGGGAATTCTCTCAACTATTTTCTTACAACCGAAGCCACCGAAGGTATTGACTTCCTACAACCATGTACTGATGGGTACTGATGTATATGATCGATATAATCAAATATATAACCAAATATCGATTCATCATTCATCTTTATATGATTAGCTTATCTGGCATTCTTTATAATGTTCATTACATGTATTTGACATAATTATTAGGAAATAGAGCATGGTTGTAAGTTGTAAGAAGTCAGTACCTGGTTGTAGAAAGTCTGTACCCTCAGTTGTAAGAAAATAGTTGCGAGAATTCACCGAACCCATTTCTATGGTTCGGTTTTTCATGAATTCTGGTTCGAATCAAATGATTATATTTTCTCTACACACGAAATAAGTACCATAGCATAAAGTCATAAAACTGTAGTGTAGGGTACCAGGGTACATACCAGGGCGGACAACAAAAAACACTTCTATTATACTATTAATTCAATATTTATTCTTCTTTTTATTACAATAAGAAAATTAATTGCACCTTCTCTTGCTTTTTATGCAACAAAAATTTACATACAATGTTTATTCACACACCATTGTATTGTATTCACTTTATTTACCAAGTTAACTTTGGATGTCTTTTTGTTGAGGTATTAAATGTAATCTGAGGGAAAGTAATTGTTAATTTAATTTTAAACTCAAAAGGCTTGAAAATTGTAGTATGAAATGGGATTTTGGAGGCTTCGTTGCATTCGTTCGTTGAAAATTTTGTACACATGTATGCATTATGCATATATGTATGTTAATTTATCATACTATTTGTAAGGTTACTATAGCCATGTCGGCCTTGGGTCGGGTCCCCCCCCCCTCATGGTTTGGGAAGAAAATGTGACAAATGTTATTTGCTCAATAACTAAAAGGATTATATGATACGCCAAACCAATAGTGAAAAATGCACTAGAAATATTTCTCGGAAATAAGTAGGGGAAATTTTTGAATTTCTCACCCACTTTTCATGAATAATGAAATATTTGAAATAAATAGGGTGGCTAAATGGCAATTTATTTGAATAAATTTCAGTTGAAAAATATTAGCCGCGCATGCCCATACACATGTGCGTTATATTTACTTCAAATATTTCATTTATTAGAATTCCACAGTAAACTTTTCAAAAATGTAGTGGATTGCTTATCATTTCAACTTTCAACACTCCCTGTAGTCCCTCACAACTCACAAGTTAGACTAGTCTCTTGTTCTCTGTCACGCAAGGCATTGTTTCCCCTAAATATTGGAATAAAAGTTATCTGACTGAATAGATAGAATACCATTGACGCTGAATTATATAATTAAAGTTGGCGTCCTTTTCCGACAATTTCATTTCTACTAGTACACTACGCTACAACAACCTAGATCCTGCCTTTTCTTGGGTCCCGCGCAGTTACTCTTTGAGCAACAGCTGGAGTTTGATGAAGTTTTAAATTGAACTTATAATTATTATAGTAACAATATTGATGATTTTTGAATAGCAATTGGAAATTAGTATTGATTGCCTTCATTTCCACGTAACCATATTTAATCATTCATCAAGCATATTTTGTGCATTGGTACCTAATTAAATAATTGCTTGACATGATTAGTAATAATTAATATTTGACTTTGACAGAAGCCTGGAGTTACAGATAACGTGGATTGTAGATCAATAAGAGATGGCAACGCAAAACTTGCCATCTAATACGGAGAGAAAAATAGACAATCCGTCTACATCTCCTGCACAAACTTATCCTGTCTGGAATATTGGAATAAATATTGTAGAGAACTGTGTCAGAGAAAGTCAGAATATTCTTTGTCGCAAAGACCCAACAGTTGACATTCCAAAGTAAGACGATAGAAAAGTTTCACAAGCGATTTATGAATATACAATTTTTGTGGGAAATTGGGGATTTTATTGGTATTGGCACTGGTTCTTTTTCAGAACGGTTTATAGGCAGCTTCACATTATCACACATACAAGTACATATTACAACATTCCGCTGAAATTACAACCATAAGTACAATTATCATAGGATAGATTTAAAGACAAAAAATAAAATTCAAAATTAATCACTGGTATATTATATGCAGGAGCACACAAACGTATCATAAGAACATAAGGGAAAGACCTTTTTAGTAAGGAATGAGGCCTATAACCCGCGCCTTTGGCAGCAGAAGCTTACATTCACCTTACAGTCCATTCGAAGAACTATTTTAAATAATCTTACATTTTATAATTTATGTCTGTAATGCAATTACAGTCAACAGTATGTATGGACGAATTAGTATAATTTAACCTAAGTATATATAATCTATACCCAACCCAATTGAGCTGGGGGAGCCGTCGTTGTGTTTTTAATGTTAGTAGGTCGTGTAGAGACAATGTGACAAGAGTACGTACGTGTGTGTGATAAAGGAAGACGAGTATGCAGGAGACGTGTAGAGTCATTTACCATACTTATTAAAATCCAAGATATACTTCAACCTTTGACATTTTATAAAGTTTTAAAACCTCAATCTATTGATCAAACACAGAGATGTTGCTTGCACCAGAAAATTTTTATCTATTCAAATGTTAATTATTACCATAATGAACTAATTACTGGGGGTTTGCACACATACATGTCTACATTAATTTTTCGGAAATAAATTAAAATTTTATCAACACAAACTTTCTTTTGATTTCAGATTGGCTTTGGTTTTTCCTTCTATGGATGGAATATTGGTCCATAGAACAATAAAGACGATAAAAAGCGGATATACCAAATTATTACCAATAACTGTTGAATCCAACGATGGAGGACATAGACGCCTAGTCGTTATTTCAAACGACTTAATTCAAGAGTTAGCTTTGTTGCAGATATCTAAGTTTTAAAAAAAAGAGTATTGATAGAAAGCTATGATGCTATGATTTTATTATTACCCCGTGCAACACAAAGTGGTACTCAGTAGCAACCTAGCAACTTAGTAGTTAGCAACCTGCGCGGGCCTAGCTTCTAAGTAGGTCGCAATGTCTGCGTTGTAGCCGCTAGGAGACTACTAAGATATCCCTATGTCC
>JABASH010006405.1:0-10668 GCA_019776445.1 Tomocerus maximus
GTACGCACGCAGCACGCATTATAAATACATCTTTCTCAGCGTTTTCGACAGGACACTTTGATATGTAGACTTTTCTAAAATTCTACTCTCAGATATCAACGTGCAGCATGCTTTTATTTTTACATCTATAATTTGCAAAGTAGAAAGATACTTGGTGTATGTGTAACCTTTCGCAGTTACAGTGATAAGTCAGAATGTGTATTTAAAGCATGGTGTGCGTAAATCAGTACGCAATGCGGGAATAAAATAAATGTGCTGTGCTCAACTACATTGTAACAGCTCATTTATAAAAGAATGCAAAACACGCTGTAAATCTCAGCTGAGTTGTTTTTGTTGGAGTTACGCTAATGAAGCAGTAGGGATATCAATTGCCTGCTACTGGAATGTATAACTTTTCTGATAAGCTTTCTAATCCATATGTTAGGTATTATACGCCTTGGGTGTAGTTAAAGTGAAACTAGATGAGATTTTCGTGTTAAGTTAGTTTATTTCTCAGTGATAACTAGATTTTCCTCTTTGATTCTGACATTAAGCTTGAGATGTTAAATGACTGTATTAATCCAATTGAATAATGATCGGTGATGCATAAGCAGTGCTAATGGTGTGATGTTGGATTCATGCTTTATGCTTATCGTCTTAGTCGTAGCTATTCATGTACAAAATATTTTTATTCAATTGTTGTCTGTGAAAACATAACGCGAGAGCAGTGACTGCAACGAGCATACGCTTTGCAAATGCAATATTAGAGTCGGCTGAATATGTTGTGTTGTGAGTGCGAGTATAGTTTAAATTGTCTTGGAAAGTCACAGAGTACATCTTTTCGCAAACAAAAACTCTTAAAAAGGATTAGCATAGACATAAAATAGATTTAGTTGTTGAGAGAAGGGAAATTTGGAGAATGTCCAACCAACGAACCGAAGGAACAACTTTACAGATTGAGCATCCAATGTATTCAGTCAGTACTACAGAAAACTACCTAATCGCAAGTAGTAACATCTTGATATGTGATCTACTATATATATATGGTACCCCATTCTTTTTTTGCTCTATAACTACATATAGGTATATACTAAAGTGCATATAATAAGGACATATGTAGGATGTGTAGTCTATTAGCAAGTGGAGATTTTATATAGTAGTAGCATAGCATGAATGAAATGAAGGACTGAGGATGAACTGCAACTGCAAATGCCTCAAGTGACAATGATAGGTGAACCCGAGTGAAGTAACGAGTGGTAATCACAATAATCGTGTATGACAACTAAATCTTTTTCAATTGGACAGACATTAGCCATTGCTGCCTTTCTCGAGTGCTTATCGTCCTTTTAATTCTCCATGACAGAAACATGTTTTGACACTTTTCCTCGTTTCCTCCTGAAAAGCACGGAGGACCAAATATTTCTTCCTCCAGTGGACGCGGGGAATATTTCAATGTATTCCATGGAATTTCATTTTCTCGTGTTTATATTGATACTTGTGTAAAAGAACTAGTAAATTCTATTCTGAACAAGACCTTCTGACTTGTGCCCTAGTTTTGCTGGGACTACTTACTATACAGACGAAATATATTGAGGGAGTTAAACCCAACTATCAAAGCAGGAAATGAGTTTGGAGAGAGATTGAAATGGGAAAGTAATGAAATAGTAAATGGCAGTGGTCGTGTCGCATGACAAAAATAATGCCACAACATTAGCCACGATAGATTCATCGTCAACTCGTGCCGTATGGAAAACTAAGATTAGCTTCCGCAAAGAATCAAAAAAGCATGGATATTTGTCGACTGTCAGTGTCAACACACACCGAAAAGTTGTCTTCCTGCCTCCTCGTGGCTTTACTCCATCAATGAAAGTGAAACTTGTTCTTTGCTCCGTTTGCGACTCACGTCTCTCGTCTTACCTAAACTTAATCCATTGGAAGACTTGAGACTGGCAGACGTAAGAAATCCAAGCTGAGAGTGAGGGGAGGCATGGCACTTCAAGAAAACCAATATGTTATCTAATGAAAGTAAATCTGACATAAATGGTCGACCAGATTATCTATGCGTAGCTCTATACGTACATCTCTCGTGTAATATATTCTATGTAATCTCAACCTAAGCTAATAGTAATCACTTCTCTGCCAAAGAACAAATCGTGGGAGATTGATTCCGTAAATACAAATACTGAGAGTAAATACACATGCAACGTGGATCGTTCGGACATCTTGACTTGCCAATAGAAAAGTTATTTTTCTGTAGTCTTCCAGAAACTTGACTAGTCTTCAATCACACATGTATTCTTTTACTTACTGCTACAGTATACAGTGTACATGGGATAACTACCGTGGGTCTACTACCAACTGGCTCATTGTTAGCTTCATTTCCTCCGTCTCTAATGTTTTCTCCTTTATCTCTTACCTATACTTTGTTTTTGGTTATCAAAGCAAAACCCTAGTCACCAAAAGAAAACAATCTAATGGCGAAACCTGAGCGAAGAAAAGTCAAAGAGAAATGAGTAAGAGTGCCATTACATGTTTTGTTATGCGAGGAGTGCCTTTCTCTTGCACTAATACGTATTTATTCCATTTAGACCTATTTTCTCTAATGTCAGTCTTCCCGTCCGGTTGTCCCTATCATTATAACGCGTGTACATGTTCAGAGACGTGTTGGCTAATATGTTCGATTTTTAGGAAAGGCTTTTATAGTTGGACGAGTAAAAAGTATGTATTATCTAAGTAACATCACTGCACTTGGTACAATTAATAGAGGATTTGTTCATCATTGCAGAGAGAAGAAAAGCGACGCTGTGAGAAAGGATAGGGAAATGTAGGGAGAGATGCTATAAGGATGCGGTGAAGGCGGTGGAGCGTAACGATCATTTATTTAATGGGTTTCTTTATGAGTTTCGTCCCACTCTTTGAAGTAAAAGCTTATATTTATATGTGTATGTTATGCAGGAGTATATACCAGAAGAAAGACAATACAAACCAAGGATTTTGCAATGCAGCAGTAAGCCAGAGACTAGTCGGCTATTCTTTTCCTTTCGTCGTCAGCCTACAATTTCGCTAAAATAACAATTACTTTTACTTTCTACTTTTCCTTTTACTTACTTGGATGATGCGATTGTGATGGCTTTTGGCAAAGGCAAAAGGCAACAGTACTCCAATCCTACAAATAGTTCTTGTCATTTCAACTGCCAGCTGATATTTCCCTCTTTGAATTTACTTTAGTGCACTTGCAAATTATCACCAGTGCACTAAACTCTATATGGCTAAGATTATATTCCAAGCATAGATACACATACTAGAGATACTTGTACTTTACATTGGGCTTCTAATAGATATGTAGACAATCAAATACAAGCCAAATTAAGAGTTACTATATGGAATGTAAGTGGTTAGCCTCTATCGCATAATGTATACCATGACTTTTACTTTATTATGGACATTATTGCTCCGCCTTGTTTTGGTACAAACTGTTAGTCAATAAACTCAATGTACTCAATGTAATACTGGAGAGGGACAAATTAATCAAACACATCTGTTTTTATAACGTTGCACAAAAGTAAACCGTAATATTCTTTTGGTATAATGTATGCCTTCCTTTGAGTTTTGATCTTAAGTTGCTACTTGGAGTCTGCTCTTTCACATGCGAAAAAAGAAAACTTGTGCTAAGGGTCCTGTGATAAGGAATATTAAAAAATGTTTTTGAATCACTTGAAACACCATTTTATCACGCTCGAAAAACTTGATACAAAATACAAAGTAATACATAAAGCATGCAGAAAGTTTGCAATTTAAATGAGTGTTTTAAAAAACACGGAGATCAGAATGATGCGGATAGAACTAACATGAAGTACAAAGTACAATGGTGTACTAAATTAAAGGCAGCAGAGTTACAAAATACTATTGTTGAAAGATTTGTCTGAAGGTTTTTGTCGAAACATTTAATTTTCAGCAGCACGTATTGCATAGTTGAAAATAAATTTAATTAGGAAAGACTGTGTATACATTTTATGCATTGTGATGAAGAACTCATGGGATGAATTGCGAAAAAAAGATATTTATTACGGCCGAAAGAGATTCACACTCACGCTCGTGTGATCTCGGGCTATGGCTATTGGTTCAGTACTGTTGACAAAGCTTTAAGTGTAGTATTTTTGAGTTTATTGGAGCGGAAGAAGAAGGATTGGATGAACAGCTTTTACTCTGAAAATCTATTTGTAGAAGCGTGTGAAAAACGTGTTGAATAAGTTTAATGTTTGTCCCCGTTTTTTTCACTATTTAAATCTGCTGTAACTTACACCTCCAGAAGACTCAAATCGTATTACCTGCCCTAGAAACCTTCTATGAATGGATTGGGCACAAAAGAAGCTGAGATAATACATTTTATTGACATTTTGTTAAGCTACATATTGAGTTCAGTTGGTCTTGAATATTGAATTCAATCTAGTAGAATGAATGAAACTTTAAACACTAGTATAACTTTTAGCTAACTTAAACATTATCGAGTCGTTGTTTTAGTCGAGATGGGTACATGCGTTGTGAATCTCCGCCTAAATAATCGTTTGAGAGTGCCAATGTGGAGCTGAAATTTTGGCCCGAAAATTGCCCCATGAGAGGAACTACCTGGATTGGTGGTCCCCCGCTTAAAACGTCAATGTCTTTACTCATTACTGGATTTTAGCATGCTTTGGATTGTGTGGGAAATAGCGCTGATACCGAGAAACAGAAGGGAGAGTGACCGTGAAGGCATGTAAATTGTATGCAATTACAAATATGCTTAGATAGAGCAAATTGAGCGTTTAGTGTCCGGCCTTTCCATCTGAACTGACTCTATACTACTCTTCCTTTATATCACACACGTATAGTTCAACCACGATCACTTTTATCTCCTTTTACCTTGACAATGTCATACTGCTCTGTGTAAGTTTGATAAAAGTGATCGTGGCTAGACTATACGCACTCTTGTCATAATATTGTCTCTATACCACCCTCAAAACTCCAAGACACAACGACTCGGCTCCCCCAACTTCATTAGGTTAAGTGCAGTTGATACATAAATGATGACTAAACTGATCTGAATTTCTGTAAACGAAAATAATAATCAAAATCAAATCAATCTTTGTAACCCAATACGCAGAAAATAAACTTTCTATCTGATCAGCTGAAAATAAATGTATCCAATGCTTGTGAATGGTACTAATATTATTATTACTTGTATTTATTTGTGATAATGATTATGCAAAGCTGCCTATAACCGCTCTGAAAATAATACCAATAATATATCTCTGTATCTATGAAGCATGGTGGTAGAGAATTTAATTAGAAGTTCCGTAGTACATTGTGTTCAGTGCGTTTGCTACCTTACGTATTACATCACGCTGTGTGTGTGTTTCATGGAAGTTTCTTTGTCCTTTATTGTAAACTTTAGCAAAATTCCTCCCGCTACAGAATCAAGCGTGGCAATTAAATTTCTGAGAAATCTGACGAATTCCAATATACCTATATGGGGCAATATCTCTATTCTATGAGAATCAGTCAAATATTTGGAATACCATTACATGACATGACGTACGAATTACTAAAGAAGGTTGCGGTATGTAATATTATTTATAAAATCAAAAGTTGGTCCTATTTCTGCTATGGAAGCTTTCACGAGATTATCGAGTAGGAGGAAGGGAACGGATAAAAGGAAATTATAGCGATACGAAGAAATAATTAATTAGAGAACAAAAGGCTTCCGTTTTACTAGATTTAATTCCAAATAGGGGATTACACACAAAGCAATCTGAAAACTATTAACTATACTTCTCAAAGCTCAGAGCACTTTAAATTTAATAAGTCCATTCAAACAACTCTGTCATATTATAATATAGTCATATCATATTGCATTGGTTTGCCTTGGGTTTGCCAGTAACCGATAAATACATACCTAAATTCTTAAATCTCCATCAAAGGTATATGCACACTTAGCATTTAGCATTTAGCATGTATTAAGTGGTTCTTCTATATAGTACCAAAATGAATTTTGATTTATTACTATTCGTCCATCTATATATTTTTAGTATTTGTACTTGATATTCTCTCGGGGAAGGGATTCTGATAGAAATGTTTTAGTGTGAAATTGTCACTTAAATAATTTTCTAGCGTAAGGCTGGTGGCTGGAAATGAAATGTAGTAGAGGTAAACTTCGTGTAGTTCGTTCGGAGTACACATTGATATTTAAGCATGGATATTATAGTTGTACAGTCAGAGAATTGGTGGGGTTAGAGTATTTTTTTTGGCATTGGGTTTTATTTCTTAGTCGACCGAGTGTACAGAGACTTGTAAGCTTCAGTTTTATAGTTGACTTCTCGCATAACAGAACTAACCTGGTATGACGACACATTGTTTTTACGAGCCAACTTTGGGAGATATGTAAGATGAATCGGAACAAGTTTTCCTAAACTTGAACTATAAACTTGATGAATCGTTTTAAGATGACTAAATAATTTTTTTAGGTTTACAATGCACTCGCTCTGCTTTTCATAATATTATGCAGCAGCACGAAGATTTTGCTTCCTCCCATTTTGTCATCTGAATTGAATTGTTGTCGCTGCAACGAGCATTAATGATACTAATTCTTTCTTCTCCATATAGCAGAAAGGAGAATGTATTATTATACTTCACCAGTCCAACACGTAATTTCTGTACAGTGAGTTTATTCCTTTTCTATTTGTTACAAACTGTCTAGCCAATTCGTCTTTCTCAGATGCTTCAATTTTTTAAACATTCCTACTACTGTTTCCTAGCTTTGAATTTTCCCCAGAAATTATGATTTACTATTATTTTAGACCTTATACCAACCATATTGTAAATTATTTTACAAAAGTAACATGGATGGTTATGGTTCGTTATACTTATAATATGTGGAATTCACTATAACCCTAGTTTTTACAGTGGACACAGGACAGTGAAAGGATGTATCATTATATTATCATCTATTTTCCTTTTGGAAAATGGTTCCTATCAATGATATCAAGACTTCTGAAATACATTCTCGCTTTTTGTCCATATAATAAGGTTGTGTGTTATATGGTTGTATAATAATAACATTCTTATTATTTGTTGGGGATAAATTGAGTAGCTGAGGTATCTGCAAAGAATTGACTGAGAAAACTCACATAATTTAAGATTACTATTGACACTGTCGTATTATCATGATGAATTTAAAGAATTTATAAAAATCACACAGTTATATTCATTCAATAATATACCATAATAATTATGTGCTAGCGAGAATGGCAAAAACTTATGGAATACCCTGATAACTTGTCAAAGAATTTCGTTATGCAATCTAGTCATGTATAATTGATAACAATGCTAATAATAAGATTTTTTTGATATCTATTTCGTTTGAATGTAAAGCTGTGACCTGCATTGTACTTGAATGATTGAATGTTTGTTTGTGTACTACTCTGAATTCCAGATGTATTTTTTCATGCATGTAAATATTGCACTACTGATCTGTGCCTTTTGTTTGCTGTTTTTCAGACCGGATTGCCATAAAGGAATTATGTGATTATATTTTGTAGTCTAAAGACTTATAAAACATGTTAACAATTGGTAAAAAGTAAGTATAGTACACAAAGGAGTGCTGCACTAAGTGAAATCTACTTTCTTTTCATGGTTAACGCTGATTGTGTAGTGAAGTGTGGAAAGAAAATGTTGATTTATGATCTACAACTTCGTCGGAATTGGTTGATAATCTTGCATAACTCATGGAGAGTTATGAAAATTCAGACAGGAATGCTTTGTGCTATATGAGATCGAGAGATCACAAGAGCAGCAGGTCCGAGGCAATTTGCAGTTTGAATAGTTAATATTGACAATAAGACTAGAACGCTTCAATTCTCCTCCAAATTGTCGACTAGAGGCATTTTTAATATTCTTTCATCCAGAAGACTTTATTGTTCGTTATTTTGATAAATTACTTCGCGGAAACAGACATGTAAAGAAGTGAAACGTTAAATGGCTAGATTCAATAAGGAATTCTTCATTATTCTCCAACAGCCTCCTCTCCTGTTCAATCTCTCTGCCTATAAGCCTGGGAAAAAGTCCTTACTACATTTTTTGATCCGATATTATTTGTTTAGTACGCATTATATATCAGTAGTCTTGCTTCACTTGATTTTTGCTAACTGGATGATGTATTATGGCTCTCTGTTAAATAAATTCTGTGTACCATCACGTACTATACAGAGTGTCACAGATGTTGGTAGATTTATTTTCACCTATATGCTATATAGAGTTAATATTCAACTCATGATGGTCATTTACTTTATTATTTACGATTTTCTTTGAATTCGACTATTCTATGTGTGCCTGACTAAGCATTTTACTTACTAACAAGAGAAAAGAGCTGATCCAAATGAGGAGTGAATGTTACACAGCCAATACTATACACCCTGCTTTCAATTGGAAATACATTTTTATAGTACATTTTACATGCGATTCCTCCCAATAAACCGTTTTCACGATGTACAGCGAACAAGTGAGTAAGTACAACAAATCTGCAATGAAATCGTACTCAAGTCTAAAACGTTTCCTTTAGAAAACAACCTCAACCAACATAGTATATGGGTGTGTAATATTATATTACAACTTTATTGTGTTAAAGGTGCTGAATTAATTTTAATATTAAAATAGAAATCCCAACTGAATATCAGAGGTAATTTACTATTCAAATCATTGATATTGCTGTTTTAACGAAATTAACAGCAGATGTATTCACAGGGGTGTACACCAAATTGTTTAATGCATAGAAAATGTTACATAACATTTTCTATGCATTAAACAATTTTACTTCGATCTAATTAAATCAGTAATCATTGTTTGCAAAACGTTGTCTGTGTATGAAAATGCTTACCTAGTTTTCTTCCTTCCATTGCTAAGTACTTTGACTTGACATATGTATATGACAATATGCTATGCAATTTACAAAAAGCAGAATCGAAAATCTTGAATTGTATTTTTGAATAATGATATCCCATTTTTTGTGCATACATTAGGTACCTAAACTAACAGTGATAAGTAATGATTAATTAAAGAGGATTTCTCTCGCTGTCTGTAGGAGACGAGCGTTCATTCTCTCTATATTATGCAGGCGACAGTGTAAAAGTCAGTCAACCTTTTACAAAGATAAGGAAGACAAGTGGACGTACCGATCATAGGTAAATATAATACATTTTGTACCTGTGAAACAATTTTAATTTCCATTTTTTAGTTTGACAGGGTATTACCATAATTGTATGGCAGAATTACAGAGCGCAGGTAAGAAGGAAATAAAGTTCTGATGTGCATCACACAGAAAAGATTCATGTCATCTATTAGATGACTAACAAATGTGTGTGTGAACATGAGAACATCTTTTACGAAAGCCATCATTCTGAGCCAATAAAACTAATAGAAAACCGGCCAGATTTGTTTTCGTGTCTCGTGTAAAAAACGGATTTTTTGTGGTCTGTCTGTGATTTGATTGCAAGACAAACGAAGACCAATCAATCGTGCCTATGTCTCCCAATGAGAATAATTGCACTTTGTGTTGTGTTCATTCTATCGTTACTACAAGACAGATCTCTAGTTAGTTTAGTAAGTTATGAATGTAGTTCGTTTTGTTGCTTAGATGCCTATCTGGTTTCATTGTTGTAGTGGTAGTAGGCACCGCTGTGATGACTTTAATATACGTATACTCACCCAATTCAATGGGCTTGGACAGCAATACAAGGCTGAGGAATTATTATACAATCTGAATATGTTCAACAATAATACTAAAGATTGTGTTTTATGCAGCACGTTATAAAAGTCCTCTTTCTTGTGACATCGTATTAAAACCTAGGGCAAGCCGTAATAGAAGCTCGCCCTGGTAAAGGGTGTACACAGCTTAAGATTATTTATTGATTACTGAACAGTACCGATATCTACGAAAGCTAAAGTTAACATAATCCAGAAGTCATTTTAAGCTAGGTTTAAGTTAGTTTGTGGATAAGTACTACTTATACTAATGAGCAGTTTTCTATCTATCTATACTAATGAGCAGTAATGGAATTTTAGGGAATTAAAGTTCTTAGTGCAAGGTGGATGAATAGTGCTGGGTTTGCAACGAATATCACGATTCATCTCTGATTAAATATTTATTTTACTTTTAGTAGGACATCACAGAAAGTTTGATTACTTTGATGAAATAATTGTATTACTCTTACTTAGAAGTCAGTCGGAAAGGTAGGTAAATAAGTGGGAAGAGCACCATTACTAATGACATTATGTTCTCCGTATTGCATTGTCAATCTCGATTCATCTTATTTAATTACAGCATAATGTATGGTACATAGGCCTTGAAATTTATCACCAGATTGAACCCAATTCTGGCACGTGCACTCCTACCACATACTAACGTATCTCACAAACAATAAATTCTTCACCTCTTTTGACAGAACAGAACTATATAATAAATGAGTTAGGTTTAGTATATAATATTCAAGGTAAATAGGGAATTCAATAATCCTTTTAGACCAAGTAACTCAGTCATATTATATACAAAATATATGTATAGTTTTGATTACGCGCTTTCACTCATGAGACCGCATTCACTATAGACACCATCAGCTTAGATTCAGATTACATTTTACAGAATATATCTTATTAGATGTA
>JABASH010006406.1:0-10667 GCA_019776445.1 Tomocerus maximus
AGTAGTACGTATAGATGTGCACACATAATAATAATATTATTATGCATAAATAGCGATAGGGTAGTAAAATCTGGTTCTCTAGTAGTTGCAAAAGTTGCTCTTGTTGTTTCTTCAAGTGAACTAATCTCACAACCACCAACGAAATCCAATAAAATTAAATAACATATGCACAGACAGTTCGGTTCCCTATATCGTAAAGTGAGTCAACAAGACCAGTGGACGTAGGCAAGTAGGTACTATTACTTAAGTAACAGCAACTGCACATTCACCACTCACTACAGATCAGATTTGCCGAAATTGTTGTATTATTTTATTTTATTAGCCTCACTTATCTCAAGTTGAGTTCACACTTGAAATTACAATCCTCAACATCTACAGAGCACTTTATGTGCCTGAACTATGCAAAGTGATTCTTGAGTTGGTGGTAATTTTGTAACTCTCTTCTGTACAGAGCACAGATGAGTGAGAGACAAGAAGACAATTCAACTTGAGACGAGGTTGTGTTTCTTCGTCGTCCCTACCTTCTTCGAGTGTACTGTGAGAATGCTCAGATGTGAATAAAGTTAATGCGATGTGATGTACTTTGAGGAATAAAAAACAGTGAAAGAGCACAGGACAGAGCTAAATGCTTCAGGAACGAACTAAACCAAAGAAAAGAAATCTTTTTACACTTGACGACTTCTCTTCATCGCCTTGCCATCATATTACGTTATCTTAAATACGAGCCAAGGAAGAAGGCGAGGCAAAGACAAGGTAACGCAAAACGAGACAACTTTAGCAAACGAAACACTTGAACTAAAGACTAAATAAAGGCAGGCAGGCTTACTTTTATCTCATATTAAGGCAAATCGCAATGCCTATGTAGTCAAACCAAGTCAGACTTCTTATATAATGCTAAAGGGAATCCTTCTATGTAGTTCTTGTAAGTAGACCAGTTGGTCCGTTGCATTCCCTACAAAGAAACTAACAGACATACCTACCCAACAATAAAGGATACCAGTGCAGTGCCTACTTAGGTACGTGTATACCTTCTATGTACGATTATCTCAACTCTATCACAACTCCACCACACTAATACAGATACAACCCAAGTTGTTTTCCTAACGAGTAGACCTAATCTCGCAAAGACAAAACTTTGAACACAATCTAAATGTATAATATCTATGCTCTCTACCTCAACTTCTAAATGCTACTGACTCTGCTCACTAGTGCCATAAGGCTAACGAATGGCTTAAGCCAAAAGACGTGACGTCTGCTTCTAGTACACTGCAACTACTTCTTTATATCAAATGAATGCTGGATAATTTTGGTCCGTGTAGGTACATATTCATCTATAGAGTATAATTGCCATGTTCCTTTACCGTATCTATATTATAGTCGAAGACAGGATAGAAACACTAAATAGGTATAAGATACAGAATTATTGGGATTAGGTAGCTTACCTACCTAAACCAATCTATTTAACACAAGTAGGCACTATACACTGTTCTGGTGTATCCCTTTGTATGTTTTACTACTGTGCAGACTAAACAGACTGAATTATAGGGGATAAGTCGACTGATTACCGGATTCAGGTGTTTCGTCTTCCTATCTTTATTCCGCTCTGTGAGGAAGTGTACTTTGTCTGTTATAATACTTTGAATCACCAGTATGTACTAGAATGCGTCCGAAGGAATTGAAGAAGGCATGTGCCTTGTGTCCTGTCGTGTGGAAGACAAGACAGGATCTCCACGTGCGCTTCCACTAAATTCTACTTATTGTTAGGATGTATCTAATAACTATACACATTTTAAGCCATTGTGTTTTTATCGTGTGTTAACTTGCCGAATGGCTTAAGCACTCGCTCGATTCTACATATTACTGGTTCCAAAGTAAGACTATGTCAAGACAGCCCACAACCGTACCACACCAGATGAAACAATTATATGATAAAAAATATGAAAGGAAAAGAACGACCATCCAAGTAAGTAGTACACTCAGTATAGAAGAGTGTACACAAATACGAAATATATATTTACACGGGGAATAAGTGGCAGTCGGAGTGTATTAGTAAAGTGGCACTTCTTTAACTTGAGACAAGTTGAAAAGAAAAGGAAGAAAGGGGGTTGGTAGTTGGGTAGTTCATTTCTATTTAATGGGTAAGCTGGAGTGAGCAAGTATTAAGTAATTCTTTATTGTGTGCCAGTTCGTTACTTTTTATGTCGAGTCCAGAGACCAGAGCTCTCCAGTCCGGCAACAACTGACCAAGAAGCGAGAACATGACAGACACAATAAAAATATACATCTATGATATGAAATAGTTCAAAGAGAGAACTACAATGCAATTGCACATGGTATAAGTAGCGTGCTACAACTAAAGCTTAACTCTTATTTGATAATAAACGGACAGAATATAGTAGTGAACTGACAGCATAGAAAATTCTTAATTTCACTTGATAACCCAAGATATCTTTTAGGTACCTGTACGTTTGCTGTGCAAATAATTGTGGTGTATTATGTGTATCATTGTTCTATGAAGAGATGCATGCATTGTATTGTAGTATGCACTATGCACTGAAGTTATGTAAGCAACAGTTCTGCTTTATGTATTTCGTGTAAATCTGTTTCTATGTAATGGTTGTCTTGTCTGATGATAAGCGTCACTGGTGCGTGGTGCCTTATTCTATAGAAAAACGAGCACACGTTCATTTGATTGCAACTAACAATAAGTCAACTCAACAACTAAGTCCGAAGCAAGTTCTCTTTTTTACTCGTTTTATTAGTCATTTCCCTTCAGGTTGCCTTTTTGGGCAAACGTCGACTTTTCCTTCCCGTTCCCTTTGATTTGTCGTATCTTAAATTTTATTCATTGGATTGAATTGCATTTACAAGAACACACGAAATACTCTCACTGCACGTTTTGATTCTATGTACATCCTAATATAAATTCAGTCATTTCTTTCCTGTCTTCCTAGCTCTGCCCATTTCTAAACGAATCTTGAATTCAATTTGGTTTTGGCCTGAATTGATTCGGTTGATTATGAATTACATAGAGAATTGATTTGGAAACGACATGGCAATCAGAAAACTTAGGAAAGACTACATTTTGTATGCTACTCCATACTTATAGCTTAGGTCACAACGGATAAAAGAAAAGGCCTCGAGCATTCCATGTCTTGTCTTTATGAATTAGAATATCCGTGTTTACGCTTAGTTGCCCTTGTCTTGTAAGTGCATTATGGTGTGATATTTGATTCCTCCAAATGAATATTTTATGCAATAGTGTTTATTAGTTATTGCTTTTAAAGTTTTAACTTTTGACACATACTGTACTATGTGGATTTGGGCTTGGTGGGCTGATCTTGACTTGAATCTTCAATCTACAATCTATCTGTGCTATTGCCAGAGATGCCAAACCAACCCAGAGTAAATCTAAACCACAGGCAAACATAAATTAAATCTACATAATATTATCCTCTATAGTAATTTTAAATAAGTGTGTTCACTTCGGATATTCCAAACTCTCCACCAACGAAAAAACATTGTTGATCATCTGTAGGTTACACGTGCATTTTGTAAAATGCTTCTTCGATGCGGAACACCACGACAAAGAAACGTAACATTATTTCTGGTAAATCCGCCCAAAAACAATAATAATTTATATTAACTCCTTTGGACTTTCCCTCTGTTCACGAATTCTGTACTTAAAGCTTGTGTTCTAACTATGTTAATGCAATTCATTTAGTATTTGTAGTAATTATTTTACTTGTCTTAATTTATAGCGAATGTTTTTCTCACACGCAAACCCTTTTGATTGCGTAGGCAAGTGTTCATCCATGTAAACAATTAACATACACACTTTTTTAAATTCTAACCCACTCGAGTACCACAAATACATATACCTAAGTTTTATACTGTTATGAATGTACAGCTGAGAGCAACTTAACCGTATAAATCTTTTAAGGTTATGCCATGTCATATCTTTGGATTAACAAAGTAGTTGCAAGATTATTTTTCTCATTTGTCTATCTCCCATTTCATCGAATTGATCTCTGTACAACCAGATCCATTGTATAATTGTGTACAGACATAGTACATGTGGGTTTGAGTCAATTGACTGACTGACATTTAATGTGCCCTCATTTCATTTTCATTAAAGTGGTTGTACAATCCTATATAGGTTTTAATAATCTGAGCCATATAAAGGTCATTTCAGAATTGACCGAAGTCAATAGGGCGAGAGGTTGGTGATAACAGAGCTCGATGTAAAACATGGCTTGTCACTGACATGAGTGAAATTAATTTGCATAATCCAGAACACCTATAACTAACTAGTGTAACTAGATGACAAGTGCCTACTTACAAAACTCGTAAATGTATTCCTATTTCTATAAATCTAAGTTACATTAAGGTCGACACTTAATTCAGCAGGAGGGAGCAAGTGTTAGCATGCAATCTATTGAAATTGCTATTGCTGATAAAACAATTGATGCATAGGTAATTTAGTTGCCTTGTTTCGCTCTAATCTAGATTTGCGTAGGTTTTACAGCTATACACTTAATAACTCAACTCTCCACACTCGCATCATTACACATAAACAAACAAGAGAAAGGTGTTTTGTTATCCGATCAAAATCCTTTTCAACACAATTTCACCCGACACGCATTTATAGACAAAGATAAAGGCGTGCTATGTAACTGACGATTAAGGAAGTGACGTTTTAAGGAAATCGGACTGCAAAATTTAATGGTGATGAGTACACACTGTAAGTAGTAGGTAGATAGATTTTTATTTTCGTTAAGTTCATGCACATGTATAGCTATTCATAATAATGCTAGCAAAAAAGGCAACGTTTTCTTTTGAACTAAAACCTATTTCCTACCTTAAGCCATTAAACTCACAATTAACATGCAAGAAACCCAAAGTAGGGAAGCTAAAGTTGATAATCAAGTTGTACAGATGTGTAAACGCAACATAATATCTAGCCCAAAAACATAATGCTTTACAGGATTTAAAAATCCATTGTGAATATGATCACCTTACATGAATAAGCCACACCGTGCATATGTACAGTACTGTACAAGACACAGATTATAAACAAATATTCACGAGAAATGCCATTGTTGTGCCTTCCAGGTTTAATTGTGCAGATTTTTACGATCTTTTGTATTTCATTTTATTACTTATAGCTACATGCATGTGTACAAGTGATAAAAAAACTACCTACAGCCTACATAAACGAAAAACGGACAAATCAAGCGTACTTATATAATACCTCTGTGCTTGACTAAGTCTACTTTTGTAATAAACTAATACAAGAGCATAAGAAATAAACAAAAACATCACAACAACATATTATTTCCTTCAAATTACACTATCGTGGTGCAGCCTCACTTGTAAAACACAATCACGGTAGAGAACACACAGATTGTGTGTCGGACTTTTCTGTGTTGTAATATAAAGCATTATAAACAATAGAGAATTTCTTCAAGAAAGAGCCAAGACTACCCGTGCGCCGCGTGATTTACTGACCCTTCTTCGTCTTTCCCCTAATTACGCATAAAAAATTAAATCTGGTATGTACAACTTTCTGTCTATCGATCCAGCCATCTATCCATATCCATCTACTGATTACCTATAATTGCATAATATACTCTTAATACAATCGGGAAGATCAGATCAGACAAAAGTTAAATAGTATCTTCAAATAATATCCCTCAAGATTGCTACGCCAGTACTAGAGATTCCTTAACTATCGAATGTACAGACATGGAAAGTCTTTTTCATTGGATTACTCTTTACTGGTCGTAAATAAGAGTTATGCACTGAGGAATATCCTGTAAACTGACAATGAGAGTAGAGAATCAAAAGACTCAGTTACACACAACTGATTTGATTGGAAACGGAATTGGTATGAGAGAAAATCTCTGATGCGGTTCAAATTCACCTGCTTGTTGAACAACAGAATTGAAATAACCTTCGAAAGTCATAACTCCG
Source organism: Tomocerus maximus (assembly GCA_019776445.1). Lineage (NCBI taxonomy): Eukaryota > Metazoa > Arthropoda > Collembola > Entomobryomorpha > Tomoceridae > Tomocerus > Tomocerus maximus. The sequence continues at coordinate 5,977 of JABASH010006406.1, forward strand.
AAAACACCTGCTTCACCTGATCACAAAAAGTGAAGGCGTCAGAAGTAGAAACACTTACTTTATAGATTTGTGAGCGATGAAACACGATAACGTTGTACTTAGTACCTTAAATATCGGTATAACAAGCTGAGATTTAACACTTTAAAATTTTATACATTACTGAATACTAATAAATAGTATATAGAAGTACATGCAGATGAAGTTTTCTAGTGTAACTGTATGTATAGGGAAATCGACTTCACGTTTCTTTCGGGGTAATTACCTTACATTGTGCATCCCTTTGCCTCTGAACTGAAGGGAATAACAACAGTAAGTTATCTATCACCCATCACGCGTAATCACAATATCGCATCTTGTATTTTTACTACATCATTGTATAATAAAGTGTATCTCACATTAGGTTACGTAACCCTGCTATTTAAATGGACTAGAGGCCAACCCAGGAGTCGGGATCGGGTCTGCCAACAAAAGAAAGACGGCTTTCTACAAAGAGAGCCGGGTTTCCTATAAATAGAGGGAAGTTTAACTCATTTTCTTGAACCACATCCCTAGGAACTGCCCACAGCCAAGTGTAACTTATCTGAATACACTTAGCAACGCATCTTTTGTTGTTCTTGGAAAGTCCATGAGTTTTCCTGGAACTGAAGGATCCTCAAAAGATGCATGTACAATGCACAAATACATGTAATAAGACTCCAGGGCGTCTTCCGAATTCAAACGAATCCCGTGGGATACATTCCATTCTATTAAGAATTTGACTGGAAATAATAGTTTCATAAAGGAAAAGTCAGGTGCATGTAAATAATGTTAGAGCTACACCTTGGACAGAGCATTAACTCAAGGCATTAAATATATTAAGGAAAGCCACACAGAAATCCCAATGCATTGTGCAATACTTGAAATCACTCAACTTGCTATTACATTTGAAAATATAAACATAAAGTCAACTTTAGAAATCTTTCTACTAATCCCATGTAAATGTATCCTTGTCTTTTAATATCTGTAATCCATGCTACATCTTCCGAATGCACATGTGAATGTATTAAATGTGTCTGTCTCGAGCTGCCTTTGGGCCACCCATATAAAAAATAGGAATTATGATAGGACCCACACCCTCTGCCCGCCTGCCTTTCAGAACAGCCAAGGGTCAAGCAATTTCAGCTCAACTTTAGCCTCATATTCAGTGGGGTACCCCTCTTCCCTCTCAATCCAAATGAAGATGAAGAATTTCCTCACAATTATTCTATCCCTACTCACTCTATATTATCTCCTTTCATCCCAATCTCCACAAACATGCATGTTTTTTCACTATTAAAGTTAAGCCACGGATACTATCGTAATAAACATAACTTTTTAGTGCATCTTAGTGTATACACATTATATCACCAAGAGCAATGCATGTTTATTGCATTGCTACTTTCAAAAGATTATATCTGTTAAATAGCTATGTCATATGCATGTCCTGTGCTCATGTTTACCCGGTAGACAAATAAAAAATTACACAGATTAACAGCCTTCAGGTTGTACATGGTCAGAGTTCCTGATAATAAAAGAGGGCAACATTGTTACACATTTCGTCCACAAGCGAGATTTTCTTTCCAATTTTCATTTTACAGGTTCCAATCTCAACAAACTTAAGGCTACTTACAGGTAAGTAATATTAAGTAGATAGACTCATGTAACATAACTTAAGTTACCAAATTCTAACTTTAACCTGTTTACATACAATTTCTACCAAATTGTCGACAATATATTTCTTAATACATAGGAAAGTAGGATCTTATTATAGTTAGTAATTTGGTATAATAGAGATGAAAATAGGTATTGTTTACAAACCGCTTTATAGACAGACAGACATGCATTATGCATGTAATCATAACTTACTACAGTGCAACGGAGCCTGCCTACTGCATTAAATGTGCAGTTGAAAGAATCTGGAAAGTACTGGTAATAAAAACTTTCCACAAAGGAATAAAGAAAACAGAACAGGTCCTTAAGGGACACTCAAAGGGTAAATTAAGCGTTATATTTTATTTTGTGATGTATCTGTACGTAGGAGAACCGTTGGTTCTTTCCTGCAGATAGATAACAGTCATTAGCCTTTGGCCTACACTGGCCTGCCTGGGCAATAACAATATATTATGATTGACTCTAATGAATTCTTAGTTGGTGTTCGCTTTATTTTTCTTCGGGATTTCTCTGGCCGTTACTTTTTCTCCTAGTAAACCGTTTAGATAAAAACTCTCATTAGAAACCACTGGCACACAATGTCTACTTACTAATACAGTTTTCCCTCTGACGTAGCCAACCTTTCTTTGATTTGTTAACGTTTCTTGTCTCGTCGAAGGATTTTTTCTCAGTTGTTTATAGTTCAATCATAATTTTTGGGTTCCATAAATATCTTTATTTTTCGGTAATTGAGTACAGAGTAAAATATGACCGAAGAATTACAAGACATCAACCGATAATTGATACTACTTTTACAGGAGCTCCTATCCTATTCTAATTATATTATATTACAATAGTATTACAGCAATAGACCTGTAGACTGTTATAAACTAATGATCGATACTACTGATATTATTATTACATGGATCAAACATGGATATTAAAAGAAATATATCAAAAACAAACTTTGTTAAAAGCCAGGTGTTCTCAAGTTTTCATTTTGCTTCTGAATCTAAGCATAATTTCATTCATCTGTAATGCAAGTTAATAATATCTAAACAGCGGATCTTAAAAGAGCACTTATGAGTTTGTGCTTTTAGCGTTAACTCTAAGTACTTTAGAAATGATGCTTACATATGAATTTTGATAAGAAATTTGGTTTACAAAAGTTAAATCATTAACTATGTACCATCTGAGTACGCACAAATATACTACAAAGTCCAAGGGGGAACTTACAGAGTCGGATAGTCTTGGAAGCAATTAGTAGTCTAAAAGTGCTTACAGACAATCATGTCGAGAATTTGTTGATAATGATGTAGGAGAGAGGAGGATTGGAGTTGCAGGTAGTAATCTATCTGAGCAAAGAGCATGGAGCACTTAAAAGTCAGGATGGAACCTGACTTGTTCTTCGGTACCTTAATAACGAAGTAGATAAATAGAAATAGTTAAATAGGAGCAGAAATAAAGTTAGTCGATGTGCAGTTTGGTTTGGCTTGGCTTAGCAAAAGGAGATACGCTCAATGTTTCTTCTTTCCGTCCATCCAATCCATTATTAAGAGCACTGCCCAAGCATGGAGATGAATAACAGAGGCTAGGTAATTCACGTGAATTTTAAAATATAAAATACAATGGAATAATGCACAGCAATAAGTTACAGGCAGGTGAGTAGTGGAAACTTTTGATGATGATCATATAACACAGATGTACTAAATCAGGTACCAAGAAGACACCATAAGAACTCGACTGAAGAAGCATCAAAGAAGGCATTTCACTTTCAGTGATTTTTTACGCATTTTAAGGAAAATCATAATTTTAGACGTTGTTTAGGTGGCTTGTTAGAGCTAATAATCGTACAATATTGCCAGATAGCATGGCATACTATTTTTAACTCGCACATTAGTGATGTCTTGTATAAAGGAATGGAAATTGATGGGAAGTCCATTAGATAAGAGCACAGCATCACATCCTCGGAAATAGGATTCGAATGATCGACCGAGCAAAGGAAACAGGTGCCGTAAATTGTAGATGTACCACCTTGAGAGAGAATATTTTCCGCAACCTGTTGCACTTCTCTGAAATTATTTTCTTGACTTGCCCTACTAAGCTGCCTAAACAGACTAGAATCAGTTCAAAACGCATAAATTGTAGGAATAAGTGAATTTGCTTTTCTATTATCAAACCAATCAACAGATAAGTCAGTGTACCCTGTTAAATTACAATATTCGTGTGATTCTCATTTTGTTCTAAGATTCTTAAGAGTTATTGTATGAAACTGCTGAAACGTAGCCCGTTGCAATGAACATTTATTTCTGTAGCTCTAAGGCAATGCGTATAGTTAAACTGGTTCTTAAAAGTTCAGCCAGTAAAGCACAAAGCCAATATTTTTCTCAACTGGCCAAGGATGCTAATGTAATTTCTCATGTGTTACCCACGTAGAAAATTGCATTTAGGTTCGTCGCCAGGAGCTTTTACGATATTCCTATGCATCTACATTACGGAAGCACCCTGGCACGCAAGTTTATTACTTTGGAAAACTTATTACTGCAAACTACTGGACAGGCAATCATTTAACCGTCATAATATGTCCTCTTCCAAATAATCCATTAAACTTACATGTATATCCAACTTTCAATGTCAGTACAATGTAAACACACAAAATTATACTTCAACTCGACAAACAGACAAATGAACAAACAAAATTATTAGCTTTGAAATGCTTTGACCGTTTTCATTCTCCAGGCTCCCTTCATGCACCGTTGCTTCCTTCATTTTCAATCTTATTTTATTCAAACCACAAACTCAAACAAAAGCGATTATCCGTCCGTTTTACCGTACACTATGATAAAAACCCAGGAACATAGTGACAGTGAAATATCTTTTTATCCTTTCTTATAAACTGGAAATTAAGAATCAGGGTTACCGAGCCACGTGACTCACCTTTGACTATTATATTGGCTTTTTGGTAAAAAGAGTTCAGCGTCGAGAATACTGGACGGAGGAACACAAGATTGGTCTCTTAATTC
>JABASH010006407.1:0-10665 GCA_019776445.1 Tomocerus maximus
AAAAACCATGATACCCCCTCAGAAAATATGTGGTTCATGTTTTAAAAAATATGGCAACTTTTTATATCCCACGGGGGATGTGCTATCGCTGTTCTACGCATCGACCAGGTAGCCAAGATGCCTGATATAAAATTTAATCCTCTAAATAAAGTATAATTTAGAGTATATGTTTTCATACGTTTTTTTGTTAGGGCCTATATTATTAATCTATCTTCCTAAGCAGGGTTGGGACGTCAAAATGGACAAAATACCCTTTGGGGGCACGCTGATGGAAAGTACAACAAAAGTATTTATTTATTAAATCATAAAATTGACAATGTCTGACTTTAAGGTTAAAATACAGCGAAATAATATACATTCTTGGTAGGTGTTTTTTAAAGATCCATGCACATTCCTTCAAAATTTCATTGAGAAAATCAAACTTGCAACCGCTTGATATGCGCATTCAAAAATTTCCTGTTGAATGGCCATAATATATCTAAAAGTCTTATATAAATAACGCACCTGTTGGTCTTGGTATCCGTAAGATTGTTTCTGCCCATCGGCATTATTTGTGATTATTAAGAGGCTCGTAGTGAAAATAAGTTTAATTATTGCTCCCATCATTGCAATACGCTTGCTTAAGGTTGATTGGTATTGGTGTATTATTATCAAAGAAAATCACTCAAATTGGTGCAGCAATTCTGTTAAATTTTTAATTATTTGACAATGTTGCTAAGGTTGAGGAAGAAGTTATAAAAATATATAACAAAAACTTTCCTTATTTATAGGTACACTGACTTTTAGGTCAAAGCAATTTCTGCAGCATCGTTATTTAGGATTTCAAAAAAGTAGGAAATAGGTTTCTGGTGAATACAGATAGAAACAAAAATAATTGCCAATACAAAGTGATACCTGCATTGTGTGGTTTTGTATTCCCTGTATTCACCATTTAACATATTTTCATGGATGCATACCACATGTCGGATAATTAGCAACAATGTATGCAGGACATTTCTAATATTGTAATTGCCAAAAAATGGAGAATAGCTGCTGTCAAAAGATTGATATATATTCTTGCCATTGTTGTGTTTCAAATTCCTATGCACTAGAATACCTATAAATATTATACTCTATATACACAATTAATTTGTGTACATGAATTATTTATTCCTCATCCATCTATGTGCATTTTGTTGTGGTGATGGTCTCCATGACTCCATGCATAGTATGTCTAAAAATTTATTTACCTTAGATTAAATGAACCTGTCCAAGCATTGACGTTTTATTTTATGTTTGGAAGTGGTAATAACCAGAGCTGAAAAAGATCAAGTTCAGAACTGAAAATAAGTTCGTTCGTTCAGTTCAATTGAGCTGATCGAGCGAACTGTTGAATAATTTCGACCATGATAGTTGAGCGGACGATCGAACTGAGAATTTGAGGTTGAACGAACGAACGAACTTAAAAAGTCATAAGAAGTTCAGTTCAGATCATTTTGTATGCCAATATCATTGGTATTACAATTGAATGTTGGTATACTAAGTTCCATTGCAGCTGTTTGATAGAAAAATAGGCATTTAGTTTCAAATTGCCCGCAAAATGTATGCCAATGGTAACAAAATAGTGCTATTTCTATAATGAAGTAGTAGATAACCAACTGAACTTGAACGAACTGAACGAGCGGATCGAGTTTCAAGTTCATGATCTGATCGATCTTTTTCTTTGGTCGTTCAGTGTGGGAGAACGAAAGAACGAACTTATTGATCTGAGAATGAACGAACAGAACGAACTAATCGAGTGAACTTTTACAGCTCTGATCATGACTGATCATTCGTTGGAAACAACCACCTCGAATGTCTTTACACAGACATGTAGACATTGTAGTTTGCGGATTTTTGCCTTTTATTGTGGATATACATGTATCCTATGCATTTTGCCTGTGGATGCCTGTGGGCCAAACTTATGTTTCCTCTAACTTTTGCCTTCGGATATACGTAGGTGTAACATATATTCTCCAACTTTTGTCTTCGGATATACGTAGATATAACATATATCCTCCAAGTTTTGCTTTTGGATATACTTACATAATCAGAACCTCCTCTGTCGATTTTCATAAAAATCGGCCAAATGGAAATCGTTTCATCTCTGCCTACAGTTCTCACCCGATCTTCACCAAATTAGGTTTCCAGTTACTCATTGACTTAATTAAGAGCGTGATTACTCCAATTTTTTAAATATTTTATTTCATCGTTTTATCGAATTTAGAAAATTTGGCCATTTCTTACTCCTCATACATTAGTAGGATTCCTGCCCAAAGGAATTAATGATTAGTCTGCTCGTTCACCTTGCCTGCTATATACGGCGTTGAATTAAGAACCTATTTATAGCAAGGCAAAGTTATACGGGTTGACGAAGACGATTTGAAGTTGTATTAGGCTCTGTCATCTAAATAATAAGATAATAAGCTTTGATAGTAATCCTCAGCCAAAGTCCTTCAAAATTGTTCTACAGTCAACAGTTACAAATCATTTTTGGTTTTCGAGAATTTTTGCGAACATTTCTTTTACGGAGAGATCAGGTTGAGACCCTTCAGTCAAAATGATTTCCTCTTCTTCGTATTCTTCGTCTGTATTTTCGTTATTTTCGTCCGACGCGTGAATTTTTTTTAAAGAAAGCTGTTGGTTCCCGTCGCTATTCACAGTGGATGTTTTTGACTTTTTCACACTTTATTTTTACCATGGTGACTTTACGCTTTGGCATTGTGCTGGTTTTTCTTGTTAAAAAACAATCTGACAAAATTATAATGATCAGAATGTTCGGAGAGTTTAACTTTTTATGAAAATAATAAACCTTTTTAATTTTGGTTTTACGATACTAGAAAAGTATATGCCGGCGATTTGATTAGAAAGGATCTTTTTTACTTTGATTTTCTCCATTTGCTTGTAAAGTACATAGCAAAAAAGGTAAAGAAGAACTTTGATTTTTTGAAAGAACCTTTTTGGAAGAAGGTATACCTTTTTTGTTCCTTGAATTTCAACTTGAATTTTTGTTCCTTGACCGATCCATCTATATGCTCTGTTTTTTTTTAAAATATATAAAATATTATGTTGATCCGGGCCTGCAGGATACATGCGTTCAATGTAGGTCGCAAAACCAAGAAATGACAATTTAAAAATTAAATGTCTCCTAAGATATTTAAAAATTGAATATCTTCTAAGACATTTAAAATTGTGCATTTAAACTCGGTCAGTAAGCTGTCTAATGTGTAAGAAACGTTATGTATGAATTTAAAACATGTCGGACCAAGGGTAGCCGAAATTACCTTTGAAGGAGATTGCTCCCGCATCCCCTTTTTGTAGAAACTGCATTACCGGATAAGCAGGTAAAATTCTTCAGAAACTAGATGTTTGAGCGCGAAGAACCACCGGCTGGAAGGGCTATTTTTTGAGAAATTAAGTTTCATCGGGACAGAGGGCGAATATGCTATGAATTCTACCCCAAAATAGTGGTTCTTCATGCATATATAACGCGAAAATTAGCCGTTCTAGCCAACAGGCAATCATCTATATTTGGTTATCGAGCAGAAAACATTTTCTGTATCCCTAGGCGTTAATTCAAGTCTGCAGCAATAAACCAAAAGTTTGGCATATTACTTACGTACTTGAAGTCTGTCAGCCGTGGCTGAAGAAAATATATCCGATTAAAATGGGAGATAAGGACTAGGAAAATTTACATTAGTATTATCATAGTACCCGTCTTGTTTTTTATTTAAAAAGACTAATAATCAACCTATAATTTTGAAATTATTGTTTCGTATAAATGATGCCATCAATCTTTATGAAATATAGAATTACATCTACAGACATAATTTCTATAAATTTCTAGATACCGACATGGCGATGCGACGTAGTAAGTCCTCAAGTTCCCAAGACATAGAGGGATACTCGGTTCAAATTATTGATTTCGTCATGGTTCCAAAGAAATCATCAAAACTTAGAGTGCGGAAGGATTTATGTGACATCATTTCAAAGGTTGGTGATAGACCCATCCATCTAATTTCTATTGCTGGAGCTTCTAGGCAAGGAAAATCATTTTTCCTTTCAATACTTTTAAATATGCTTGATAGCATGCATCGAGGTATTAGTGATCCATGGAAAGAGCTTTTAAATAAGGATCGGCTTGAAGGTTTTGACTTTGAACACGGCATTGATAGAAAAACCGTTGGGTTTTGGATGTGGTCCCAACCGTTTATACTTAAAAGATCCGATGGTACTGAAATCGCAGTACTTGTCATGGATACCCAAGGTGTTTTTGATTCCACGAGTACAAAACGGGACTGGTCCATGATTGTAGGTCTGAGCCTCCTCACATCATCAACTTTAATATACAATGTATCCCAAAATATTCTTGAAGACACGCTTGAAGTTTTTCACAGCTTTGTAGAATTTGGCATGCTTAGTCTCGAAGATGATCCAGAATTACGGAGTCCTTTTCACAAACTTGTTTTTCTCATCCGAGATTGGAACATGCCACAAGTATTTCCCTATGGTGCATTTGGGGGTAGACGTTTCATAGATAGGACACTAAAAATAACTGAAGGCATGCCTGATGAGTTACAAAGAATACGAACCAAGTTGAAAGCATGTTTCGAAGAAGTTGACTGCTGCCTTATGCCATATCCGGGAGAGCCCACAAAGTTAGTAAACTACAAAGGGAATCTTAACAAGTTAGACGCTGAGTTCCTACGCCACATGAAAGCATTTGCCGAAGATTTACTTGAGTTGCCCAATTTGAGACCAAAACAAACACATGGGAAAAATGTGACCGGGAAGGAACTTCTGTTATACTTCGAAGATTATGCAACTGCATTCAACGGCATTAATCTACCAAAACCACAAGCCCTCTTTGAGATTATCGTAGACGCAAAATTAAAAAGCATTGCTGAAACCCTGCTTAAATCCTTAAATTCTAGTTTGCAGGATCAAACCGAGGAGAACATTATTTACACGGTACAAGAAGTTGACAAAATTTTTGGCCCCTTGCATAGACTAGCAATGCAACATTTTGAAAGTCAAACCGCTGAAATCACACTTGAAAAAAACAAGAAAAGGCATCGGGAAAACTTATCAAAGGAAATTATTGGTATTTATCAAAAAACGATTGCTAGATATAGCTCCGAATGGGAGAAACTTCAACATCAAATAGTAGAAGCATCTGGAAATGTGTTTAAAACAATAGTTGACGAAAACATTAGTAAAATGGCGCATTTGCCGCAGCAATATGAAGAATTGACGGAGCGGGCTAAATCAGAAGCGGTTAAAGAAGTGCAGAGACTTTGTGGAAATCGGGATGCTTCCTTTTTCCAAAGACTGATTCCACCTTTAAACGATCAACTGGCATTAATTGAATCCAAATTAAAGTTGGAAAACGAAAAAAGTTTAATTAAAGATAGAATAATTATTGATCAAGCAGTACTTACCTTAACACAAGATTACAACGATCTTTTGACAGTAGCATGCGGAACTGGAATTCTCAGTACATCAAAGTTGGAGAGCGTACATCAAGAAAGCGAAGAAAAAGTTTTTCAAAAGTTTCGACGGCAAATAAAATCTTCAAATATACTTTTGGAACAAGAAACCAAATCTAAATTACAGGAAAATATTTTGAAAATTTTTCAAGAACGAGCAAAATATGTAGCTAACCAACAAAATAACCTGAATGCTGAAGCTGATGGCCTTATAAAAGAAGGAATCGTACGGTTCAAACAGTCACTGGAACAGTTCATGCTCCAGGAACCAACGCTTTTTGAAATTCAAAACCAACATAACAGAATGAAGACTGAAACCATTGGCAAATTAAATATACTGTATACTTTACACCCCGATAGAGCTAATTATTACATTAAAAATGCTCTTCAGATCATAGATGAATATTTAGTCGAATTAGAGCAAGTGTTTACAAAGAACAAACAGATCCAACAGGAGATATTGGAGAATGCAATTGTTCATGCCATCGATAACTTTAAAGATGACTTCGCATTCCAAATGAAAGCGCCAAATTTCGAATTCAAAAGGGATTTTTTAATGCTATGCTCTCAGTTGAAGTCAAAAACGTTGAATTCCCATGAGTATGCTGAAGGAAAATGGGACAGTTTGATGCATGATCAATTTTCTGAAGCCGTTAGCATCCAAATTGACGATATCATAAAAGAAACTGAAAGAAACCAAGAAATGTTATCGCATCAAGCCCGTTTGGAACTGACTACAAATTTAAATGATTTTGTTAATGAAATAAAAAAAATTCTACATGCTCAAATAGAAGAAAACATAATTCGAGATACGGATTCCTTAGAAAAAAAACACATGCTAATTGTGGAAAGTTACTATAAAGAATTCAATTCTCGTCCTTCAATAAGAAAACTTTCTGAAAGCGAGGTGCAGCTGTTATTGAACAGTACCAATTCCGACTTGAGTGAAACCTTGAGACACTTCAAAAGCGCTCTTACAACAAAGCTAGAACAAGAGAAACTGCACATTGTTGCAGCTGAAACTCATGCTATTGAACAATACATCAAGGAAATGGACATATCATGCACAGAAAACAGCGCTAATGATGAACAAAAATTGAAGGAAATTCATGTGTTATTTAAACAAAAGGCTCAAATAGAGTTCAAAAGAAAATCGGAGAAGGTATTAACCGGTAAGGAACAGAAAGAAGCTGAAAAACGCTTAGTATCCAATATTGAAGATTTGTTTACCGCACGAAAGGAGAACTTTAACGGTGTTGCATTGGAAAATCTACAAATGGAATGCTGCAAAGGATTCGAGCAAAAAGCACTGCACTATAAAGCAACCTGCACAAACATTGACGATTACAAGATCAATTTAAAGAAAGTCTTACATAATCAAATGGATTACTTGGAAATCCATAAGCCATCTACTTCTTTGGAAAATGTGCACACAATTCGATCAGCTTTATTAGCCCAATTAAAAGATTTATTTCAGAAGTATATCGAAGAATACAAAACGAATGCCATACATATCGATAAATTAATAAACAAAGAACTCACTTCAGCTTCAACTTATTATGACCAAAAAATGAATGAATTTCTTTACGAAAACAATTCAAAAATTTTTGCTGAGCCTAAGGAACTTGCCAACTGGCATTGCCAGACCAAGAAGGAAGTGGTTCAACAAAAACTTACAGCAATTGAAGAACTCCCGCCAAATCAGCTTGATAATTTTCGAAAAACTCTGGAGCAGCAATTAGATCAGAAATCCATTCTAATCCTTACGGAAAATAAGAAAGGTTTTGAACTGCTAAACGATAACTTGACTGCTTTATTACAGGACGTAATCCTCTCATTTCAAAAACAGTTGGAGACAACCAGTTTGGAAGCCAGTGAGCAAGCTTTGGATGATATGACCATCTATGCACACTCAAGTATTTCTAACAAAGCAATAAGTAAAACTGTCAAACAAAAATGGCTAGAATCCATTAAAGTGCAGCTTACTCAGATCCAGGTCGAATGGAAGAACGATATACCTATAGAATCAGTTTTAGATTTGGCTCTTGTAACAGCCAAACAAAATTACCATACCAAAATGGAAAATTGTACACGTTCGAATACCCATTTGGATACTAATGAATTACATAAATGTCACCAAACCGCAGTAGAACAAGCTATGGACCAACTGACATGCAAAAGATCTCCATACGTGACCAGAAAAGTGGAAGAAACTTTAGAACTTGCATTCCGAAAGTACAGCGATCTAAACGATATACGGTTGGCTGCAACAAAAGATATTTCAATTGGGATTGACCTTGGAACAACATATTCTTGTGTCGCTGTATATCGAAACGATGACGTGGAAATGATTCCTGATAGAAATTATCAAAAAAATACTACTCCAAGCTACGTCCTTTACCATAATAATCAAAAAGTTGTTGGCCAAGCCGCTAAAGACGAAGCTCCAATCTACCCTGATAAAGCGGTTTTTGACGCAAAACGGCTAATCGGGAGAAAATATTTGGACCCAATTACACAAAAAGATATCCAAACGTGGCCATTCCGGGTAATCAGTTATGATGATCGACCAAAAATTAAAGTTGGTCAGGAATCATACTTTCCGGAACAGGTCTCCGCAGAGGTACTTAAAAAACTAAGGAAAGACGCTGAGCTTCATTTGAATTGCAGTGTTAAAAATGCAGTGATAACTGTTCCCGCATACTTTTCAGATTCTCAGAAAACTGCAACGAAAGATGCAGGTGCAGTTGCCGGTTTAAATATTCTGGGCATTATTACCGAACCTACATCTGCTGCGTTAGCCTACAGTCTTACGTATATAGACGACAATCATCGAAATGCTCTAGTCTATGACCTTGGCGGAGGAACATTTGACGTCTCTGTACTTAGCATTAAACGTGGTGATATTTTAGTTAAAGCGGTTGGTGGTGACAATCATCTTGGGGGCGAAGATTTTGACACTAACATGCTAAACTATTGCTTGGACCAATTTCAATCAACTAATGGAATTGATTTACGTCTAACTAGGCTCGTTGCACCAATTCTTCGCCGTATTAGAAACATTTGCGAACAGAAGAAAATAGTACTTTCTGTCAAAAATAGTGTCAGTATTATTGCGGAATCCGTGCATGAGAATATTGGCATGAATGTTGAAATAACGCAAGATAAGTTTTGTGAACTAAACGATATATTATTTACAAAAACAATTGAGATAGTGCAACAAGCCCTCAGTGATGCTCTGCTTTCAGCAAGTGACATTGACGATGTTTTACTTGTGGGTGGATCTACAAGGATCCCAAAAATTCAAGAATTGTTGAAAAATTTATTTCCAGGAAAGTTTCTTAATATGACCATAAACCCAGACGAAGTTGTAGCAAAAGGTGCTGCAATTTATGCTGCCATACAAAGTGGATCCAAAGCCAGGGCACTACAGAACCTTAAGTTTTCTGATGTTGCACCGTTATCATTAGGTATTGAAGTCGAGGGTGGCAAGTTTTCCACAATAATTCCTAAAAATTCAAAAGTTCCGCTTTCGAAAACGGAGTCATATTGCACATCTTGTGATGGTCAAACCGTGGTTAGAGTATTTGTGTACGAAGGAGAAGACCGCATTGCAAAAAAAAACAATTTGCTAGGAAAATTCTATCTAAGAGGAATACCACCAGGCCCTGCTGGCAAGGAGTCCATCGACATCACTATTTCTTGCAACAAGGAAGGCATTCTTGACGTTAACGCTGTTATCTGTTCAACTGGAGGCAAAAATTCCATTAAAATTGATGCCAAACGTACAAATCTTTCGGAAACCGAGCTGGCCACTCTTACAGTAAGCAACAAAAATATTAATTAATTAGTGTATGATCGAATTCTCTCTTTTATAATGTTATCAGAATTTATATGCATTCTTATTTGGATTTTCTAACGCAAGGACAAAACTAATGCGGCGCCCGTGCCACCATATACATGGAAATCTTGGTTTCGTAGAGGAAAATAGAAGAAAATTCAAGGAAACAGTTGGGTTTTAAGGAATCTAAGTTGTCTTTTATGCGGAAAATAAAAGGGTTCGAAATTGCTCTTGGCACGGCAAAAAATTATTAATATCTCGTTGAAATTATTATTTACTAAAAATGGGTACAATTATTGGCAAAATAAAAACAACTTTATCTGTTAACATTTCTTTTTTAATTAATAATTGTTACAATAACTTCACATCCAATCAAAATCGCATAAAACCATTTATCTGCGTCAAAATATTTAAACAAACAAACCTACCATTTGAGTTAATTTTCTTTTTGACTGATTATTTATGTTTTCTTCAGCCACAGGTTGGATCCCAGAAAACATAATATGGTTTCAATTTTAAATTTTTAGTCTCACAAGAATATTTTTGTATCAGATAATAGGATGCAAACTATAGAGTACCGGTATAATATGTCGACAAATGACAGCTTCACAAAAAAATTAAACAACTACACAAAATTTCCTTGGAAGTGATTTCTATTTTACGGGAGTTCACGTGCGATCACAATGCATTCACCCATAATAAAGTTAGGTAGATACGAGCCCGTCAATATACCCGACCGTAACAGCAATAATGTGAAGAAATTCGCACAAAAGGAATCTAGCTGGTTTGCTGGAGATTAATGTGAAATTATAGAGCTAACACACTAAAATTTCATGAACTATGAAATGAACTATGAATTTATTTGTAGATGGGAAACAATGAGTCCCTGTCCCCCAACCTACCTGATTGTGTACACTACACACACACAGAGAGACTGTCGGCTTTTCAATAGTAATAGTAGATGCGAGGCAAAAAGTAAATTGCATATGAAGCACCGGTAAGCATTGAAGCTCTCCTTTTCTATGCCTAACTATTGTGCAGACAGCGCGCTTAGCACTTCGACTATAGTGCCTTGATGAGTATGTATATATACACATATACCCACAAACCTCTGTCCCCTCCTATGCAGTATAAAGTACAGCACGAATTGAGCATGTGCGGCACACAGGGACATCGCTTAAAATTCAGTTAGTAGATAAAATTATAGAAATTACGTTTGTAAGCCAGAGCATACAGACGGCGGCCGGCCCGACCGCATGGAAGGGCACTGCCATATTCCCGCCCGGCTCCAAGCCAAGCTTCCAGCCAAATCTCCCA
>JABASH010006408.1:0-10664 GCA_019776445.1 Tomocerus maximus
ATCACTTACACTAGTTACCAACCTCAACCTTCCGTACCCGGCAATACCTTTCTCTATCTATTCTATACATGCTACTGCGAATATTCCAAGAAGTGTGAAAGTTCATTGACCATCCGAATCCTTACCTTACTGTACATAATTTCGAAATGAATATAATTCCAAATTGAATCAAAATGAAAACTGCTTCAAAAACATATTTTAGTATTCAAGTTTAATTTCTTGGATGATTAATCAACTTTACGCTAATAATCAATTCGAGTAGACTATAATTAGAACTTAGATTTCTTTCATAAATACTTTGCATTCCCAAAAATTGGAAATGGGAATAAAATAAACCAAAACAAATGGGTGTAGGCAAATATCGGCCACATGTGTTTTTGGGGTGTCCCCCCTGAAGAGGGGGTTGGAGGTGGGTGAAATCTTTCCCAGGGAGTCGATATCTATCCAAATCCGGTCGAATCTCATTTTGCCCCCATCCCCGGGGGGATGGGGAGGAGGAACGTGACCTGCAGGCCATGTCTGGTCCGCATCTGATGAAACATTGTTCAAATGAGCTATTACACGACTTATTTCTACGATGAGTAGAACGGAAGTTATGCGGAGATTTTCAGTGTTTTGACCTTTACACAACATTGACCTAAACAGTTGTGTTCTGTGATTTGTTAGCCTTTGAATGAGATATCACACACACGACTCTCTACGATGAACAGTTTGGAAGTTATAGAAAAAATTAATTATTATGCTATTATTGTCCCAGTTTTGTTCGAGAAGATGATAAATTTGAAGAAACGGTATGGACATCTTAAGATTCTTATTGGAGTGGGTGGAAGCCACGAAGACGATCCGATGAACTTCAACCACATTTCAAAATCCTCAAACAGAAAAGAATTTGCAAATAACGCTGTTATATTTTTAAAGTAAGTTCGATGTTCTTCTAAAACAATTTCTACAGCTGGGACAGCTATAAAACGCAGCTATTCTCCCTGACTCAGAAAAATATTAAATAGATATGAAGAAAACGCTCGTTTCGTTATCTAAAATAAATTCACTACTCTTGAATTTTCCAGGAAATATAAATTTGATGGCCTTCATCTGCACTGGAACTTTCCAACCGAAAATGACGAATATTTTGTCAATCTTGGAAAGGTACCTTTACACTCCACATAGTAATTTACATTGATAATACTTTAGCTTTATTTTATTAGTTAGCGTAGCTGGGCACAATGACTCAGTATTTTGGATTTTAAAAGTTTTTTCAAATATATTTTCTTCGAAGGAACTAAAAGAAGCTTTTCGTGACAAAAACTTTCTGCTGTCTACAACTATGGGGGGAATGAAGGAAACATTAGACAAAGTGTATAATGTTTTCGAACTTACTTGGACTTTTGATTTGGTATTCATATTTGCCTATGGCTATCACAGTAAAAGTCGAACAGGTCACCAGTCTCCTTTGTACTCCCAACAACCTTACAAGAACGCCAACGATACTCTACATTATGTTTTTATTGAAAAGAAGGCCAACCCAAATAGTCTCGTTCTTGGAATTTCTTTTTATGGAGACTTGCTTCAAATTGAAAACAAAAGTTATTCTCAATATGGTTTTAACCAATCAGCAACGGGGAGTCGCGAAAAATGGGGATATGGCGAGGTCATTAAAATTATATAACTTCTGAATATTAGCCATACAATTTTAATTTTTCTTAATATCAGCAATTGTATTAACTGATCTGATTTTATTATAGATTTGTGAGAGTATTCTATCAAATAACAGCGGAGGAAATGAGAGTTGGCGAATGTTCTGGGATGACTCTGCTAAGGCACCATTCGGAATAAGTGGCAATCGCTGGCTAACATTCAACAGCCCTCGAGCTGTTTACGATAAGGTGGCAGTGGCCAATCAATGGGGAATGAGGGGAATTATGGTGTCTAGCATTGACTATGATGATTACTTGGGTCAATGCTACAAAAATGAGAGGTATCCACTGCTGAACACCGTAAATTACGCTCTGGCTCAGACTGTTGACAGAGACAAAACAGAATCTCGTTTTTGTGATCATTTAAATAATCAGACTGACGATGCAGAAGTAAAATTATTCAGAATATTCGACATAAACAAAACAGATTTAGCAGTTCCGAAAAGGTCGAACTTGACTATTCACTGTGTGACGGAAGGGGATCCGTCATTAACTGCCACTTGGCTGAATGTAAGTTACACATTTTTCTGTATTAAATAATAAATTGTTGCCTTTCGCCCGAAAAATTGGCTCAAGTTTATTATAATACTCGACATCTGCATTTTATTGGGTGCAAGAGAAAGAGTGAATAAAATGTTGCAGAGGATTATTATTAATTAATTAATTGTCAGAATAATTGATTAAATAATTAACAGCAACACAAAAGGGAGATTGAAGAGAATGGAAAAAGTCGTCTGCATTTTAAAAACCACCTTAAGCTGAACTGCAGTCGTTTCAGAAGAATTCTATCGGTGCTCACCATAAAAAATTTTCATCAAGGGGACATGGGGAACTATTATTGCGAAGGAAGAACAAAATCAAATGGTTACAGTGACAAGCAGTTTAAACTTAGTATCTTATCCGAAGGAGCACTGGACCAAGATCAGCAAAACCTATCGGGATGGTTTTCCTTCCTGGGACTTTTAGTAATTGTTTTCTGCTTAGCCTTCGCCAAATTTCTGTACGACAAATACAAAACTCAGGTCAGGAGACATTTCCATTCTGTTCAGACACGTTGCGAAGTTTCGAGTTTCGTGATTTTAATACATGAACATAATAATTTGCTTTAGGAAGTTTTAACAGATTATGAAATCCGAAAATTTCGAGAAGGGTGCTCTAATAACAATAGCAGTTTATTTTCTGGCTCTGCGAAAGGCATACAAGATGCGGACATGTTGGCTTACGACCCTAAGTATGAAATTAATGACATTGATTATCAAATTGGTAAGTGATTGTTACTAAATTGATCTACACAACATGACATGACATAAATAGCTGACATGTGCATGGTTTTGATATTTGCAGACACAAATGATGAGCTAGGATCCGGCGCTTTTGGAATTGTTTATCGAGGAAAGGTTTTCGGCGAAGATGTTGCTGTGAAAACTTTGAAGTGCAATTTTGACAAGGATTCTGTACTGTCAATGTTGGCGGAGTTGAAAATAATGATCCATTTACAGCTGCATCCCCATATTATAAAACTTATTGCCGCACATACAAATAAAATGCGAACAGGTCATTTTTTTCATTCTAGATAATTTTTAGTACTAAAATACACTTTAAATATGTATGATAAGTACATATTGTCCAACTAATCAAATCTTCAAATACTAATCATGTTAAATATAACTGAATTCTTCCATTTTCCAGGAATTGTATACGTGTTTGTCGAATTTTGCCCGCATGGAAATTTACTAAGCTATTTGAAAAACAATAGGGCAACATTTACCTCCATCTGTTCTGGTCGAAGTTCTACCACACGATTGTAAGTGCTTCTGCTTGCACTTCTGGGAAATAATTAATTCATTTCCATATAACTGAATTAGTATCTACAATAATTTCTACTCGCAATTCTTCGATAATTCTATTTTTAGATACTTTTGTTAGCTGATTTTTAAAATTGTTTTTAATATATTTCAGATCTAAAAGTGAAGATTCCAACTTTATTACAGAAAATGATTTCCTTCTTTGGGCTATACAAATAGCAATGGGGTTAGAATATTTAAAAACCAAAAAGGTTCTGCTCAAGTTACAATAAAAATCATTTTTATATAATAGGTACCTATTAAAAAATACTTAGATATTTATAAAAGTACATTCTGACCTAGGTTGTTCATAGCGATCTTGCTGCAAGGAATATCTTGGTATTCTCGAAGAAAATAGTAAAACTGACTGATTTTGGTTTGTCGAGGAAATTGTACATTAACCGAAACTATACATATCAGAAAGCTAATTTCGAAGTAATTTGAATCTGACATTAAAAATGACTGTTAATCATTAAAATCATTAGATATTACTGTCAGCAATTAATATTGATTGTAATTATGGAAAACTCAGGACCCTTTGCCTTGGCGTTGGATGGCACTTGAATCCCTTCTTGACTACGAATGGTCGTTTGAGTCGGACGTTTGGTCTTTCGGAGTGATTTTGTGGGAAATATTTTCAATGGGTGCAGTTCCATACCCTGACAAGATCTGGAATGATGAATTTATCGAGATGTTGCAGCGGGGTAAAAGGGCTCAAAAGCCCCAATATGCCACTAATTTAATGTCAGTAGTAATTTATTTTTTCAATAATTGTAGTAGCTGAGTGCATGAAGGGATTTAAATATCCTAATATTGTTCTAAGCTCTGAAATATTGATAATTGCTAACGTTAACAGATACAAGGTTATGATACAATGCTGGGGTAAAAATCCTAAATGTCGACCAACACCAAAAGACCTACAAGTGTGCCTTGAGGAAATCACTAAAAGCTTGCAGGTAGATCTCAATTTATAATGTTGAATTGAAGCAACGATTTTACTGTGAAAATGTAAAACATTATCTACTTAATATACCTAATTATGAGTCAACCGTATTGCTTAAATTTTCTCTGCATAACTATAAACAGTGTTTGGCTTCAGGATATTGTTTACTAGACTCCTGAATCGTGGCAATGTTGAAATTCTTGCATAAAAGTCACTAATGAAATTAAACCTGAAATTTTTAGGCAAATCAAAACTGCAGTGTTGAAACTGTTGGAAGTAGATTTAACAAAAATCAAGACAATTTGGCGGAAGACTCCTATACTTATTTGGTTGAGCCATGAGAGAACAATTAACTTATTTTTTTATTGTCTACTATTCTTAATTATTAATTAATTAATTCCATTTAATTACATTAAATTTTGATGTCTTTTTAAATACCAAGTTCAAGTGTAAAATTATAAATGTTTAAATATATTAGTTGTAAAAAGTTGTAAATTGTAAAACGAAAGCACAAAATGACAAAATGTCACAATGCAAACCTCTGCCATAAATTATCTTTTACAAGTTGTTCTACTTTCTATGTAGTATTGTGAGTGAATGCAAGTCCTGTTTTCAATAACATCATAATGTATCTATTATTTCAACTCAGCTACCCTTTTAATTTGAGACGAAAAAATAAATTTTAGCCTACTATGATAGCTTTATGTAAAATACATAACTAGTGGAGTATACGAATAGGAAGTATACAATTATGGATTTGTTCTCATTCTCAGTGTCCATTCCATGAAAATAAAAGTTTCATTCATTGAGTTGGGAGGATTCCTACCTATCATCTTACTAAGGCGTTTTCATTGAAAAGTCCAGATGCCTTTGACATTGATGCATTACGGACATGTCGGTTAGGTTGTGCTACTATTGCCACTAAACTATTTTCAGTCGATAGCTCAACACTTTTGACACAAATAAATCCTCTCCAATAGAACCACGCTCAAACTTTATTTGTTAAGTTAATGTTAAAACTCTTAAGTTTAATTTCTGAAAATTGATTTTTCAAGCATTGTCATTGTAAGGAATTAGTCCGTGGACAGAGTCAGGGTGGGGAGAATTCACAAAGTTTCAGTAATATGACCTGTTCAGGGTTAAATCTATTGCTGCAAGTTACTATTATTATACTTTTCTCTTCAGTTAAGACAAATCAAGGAATCGACATTAATTATCGGCTGTCACAGTAAGTACCAATAAAATAGAAGAAAATTTATAATTTAAAAATCTAATGTGTATTTTTGCATTTTAAAATTACAACAAACCAATCAAGCTCGTAAATAGAATCAGAAAACGACAAAACTTTCAAATTTTTAAGCTTCATGAATATATTTATCGTTTAATTGTTCAGCTCTTGGCTCTGGTTTAATTATTCAGCTTCAGCGAGGAATATTTAGTTAGTAGAAATGTTTGTTTCTTTTATTCCTAACAATTTACTATATTAATATTATTATTCATAATTCATATTTAGCAAATTTCACGCAGATTAGAACTTTTCAGATATTAGAAAATGCTTTTAAAAGTTTAATTAAATATTTGTCCTAATTTGCCATTTATTTGAAATATACCCACTTAAACAGGCCTCAGATATACATTAACGATGGTCACATTTACATGGTGCCAGCGGAGCATCGGAATTTAGTTCTCGTTGCAAATGGTACTGGAAAAATAATATTCAACAACTGGGAATTGAACAATTTAGTTAGTTCGGTAAGTACATATTTCATTTTCTGGCAGTTTATGTAAGATATTTTGTTATTAGGAATCATACGAATGAGTCAATGAAAATCTTATGATAACTAAAATGCAAACATAATTAATTAAGTCTATGCTAAGTATGAGTTGTACTTTTTCAAATTTTTGTTAACAGAAAACAGAAGCATTAAAATAATTTAAAAATAGTGGTATTTAACACATCTTAAATGGAAGTTATTAATTGCTATTTTTGGCAGGTTCGAAATAGCAGTAGAGACGTTAGAGCAGTAAAACGAATCTTGGGCACCCCTTCAAATACTTCTTTACGGATTACAACGCGACTGTCCAATCTAGAAAGAGTAATTTTATTAATTAAATAAACAATTTTGATTTACCATAAAAATATTTGGATAATGATTTGTCATTACTTTTTCAGTCTTTGGATCGTCTGGACACTTTGACCGGACTGGACTCCCGATTGACTAATGTAGAACGACAGATTTCTAACAACAACGCTACATCAACGGTTAAATTTATTTTCTACAACTGTTATCGGTCTTATAGAATAAATAAACTGAAAAAATTATTAATAAAATTTTGTTTCAGAGGGAAGGTTCACGCCCAAATATTAATCAGCGACTGCGCAGACTACAAACTCGGGTAAACATTTTCTGCTTTCCCTCTGGAAGAATAATTGATTTTCACTTGCGGACAGCGGATGTTGCTCTCAGATTTTAATTTTGTACCTACTTTTTTATGAATTTTAAATAAAAAACATACCTGCAGGTCGAGACTTTGGAAACTTCAGTTCGGAATGCAATTTCTTCTACAGCAAATCCCTGTTTGAGGTTTGTCAATTTTGTCATAAATGCTAAAATATTTATTATCTAGTGTAAATAAACATAACATATTTGTATAAACACTACTGATAAGAGTTAGTTAGGTATTTAGGCATATTAAAATAATTAATAGGAAATAAAATTGTTATATTTTAATTGAAAGCAATCCTTGTTCAAACGGCGGAACTTGCATTCCCACTGTTTATGGAGCTTATTGTTGGTGTCGGTCTGGATGGGAGGTTAGAACTTTTGTACTTTATAGAGTAAACATCGACATTAAATGTGATGGTTTCATTATTGCGGTTTTAAATCCTATCCTTACATCATTGTTGTTTATGGAGTAGAAACTTTTTTATGTACATTGTACATTAGGATTAGAATTTAAGTATTATAATATAAAAGTGCCTATTCAATTTCTGAGTAATTGGTGCTTATGGGTAAACTATATTTTTCTGTTTTAATTCTGCAGGGCAATCGGTGTCAAGAAGACATCAATGAATGTTATAACTTTGCTGGGACAGATAAAGGATGTCAAAATGGAGCAACTTGCATAAACAGACCTGGGACATATGAGTAAGTGTATTTTGTTGAAATCTTTTGTTGTTTATCTAATTTGGTTATTAAATGACTTCAAAATAGAACTTGTAGTATGACTAGGATTACATTTATTGCTGTTTAGGTGTCAATGTCGAAATGGGTTTACTGGAACGCATTGTAATGCCAGAAACGGAGGTTGTGCGAGTGCTTCAGCTAGTGAACTCTGTGATCATGGTATTTGTGTGGATCAACATGGCAGTGGATCACACCCCTTTACATGCATCTGCGATCAGGTCAGATCATTTTACTTAACAAATATAATATCAGATTTATTTATTTACAGAACTTGAATGTAATTTTTGTTAGAAATTGCTACGATGCATTAATATGTTTGAGAATTCCACTATTTGAAGGTTTCTTTAATGGAACAATTTTATTTTCAGGGGTGGACAAAAGACAATAGAAGTCCACGTTGTAACGTTGATGTGAATGAATGCACCTCTGCCACATTCTCATGCTCCCAGAACCCTCCTGTCACTTGCATCAACACTGTGAGCCAATTCTGAAATTAATTGTCAATAGTCAGACTTATTTTGCTTTCTCAACTTATTTTGCAATTATGAATTTATATTTTCGATAAAGTCTCTGCCTGTTTTCGGGTTTTCGTATATGTGTAGGAAATTAATCAATTCTGTATTATAAATAAAGCCTGGATCCTTCGTTTGTGGTCCTTGTCCAATGGGTGCGTTTTTTATTACATTTACTTCCTTATTAATGACTGACCATAAATATTAAACATTACTGATCACCCAGTCCCTATTTTTGACAGGTTACACTGGTAATGGACACCGTTGTTCGGATATAAATGAATGTCTCATTGGAAATGGAGGATGTAGTATGAATCCATTTGTGGAATGCATTAACACTCCCGTAATATTATTTAAAAACCCGCAATTACAACTGTAACTTAAATTCAGTTTATTATAATTATATTACTGATATTACCTCAGGGTTCCAGAAGCTGTCGCGAATGTCCACCCGGTTACATGGGGAATGGTGTTACTTGTCAATATGTGGGGCTTTGTCAAATGAACAACGGTGGTTGCCATCCTATGGCAAGATGCGTCCAAAACCCAAGTAAAGACTTTTCTTTCTAGATCAGATACTAAAGTCTACGCTGTCGAGAAAACGTCTATACTCTGGGTGTGTGCAAAAATATTTGCAAATTTGTACTAAATGCTATGTTTGATGAATATAGTGATCGGGCAAAATTATGTTCAGTGTCTGTGTCCGGCTGGTATGACTGGAACTGGAATGGGACCTCAAGGGTGCTTTCCTTACCAGTCACCTGCAGGAGGAGGAGGAACGGGCATTGGACCGTCAATTGGACCGGTTGATAATCCTTGTGCCACAAATCGTTGTGTCAACGGAGCCTGTCAACCATTTGGAAATAGTTTTATTTGTACTTGTTTCACAGGATTTACAGGTGCCAACATTTTATTCTTGAAATTATCATTTTGGGATAAAATGCGGAAAACCTTTTTCAAAAGGCTATTCTAATGCTTCTACAGGTATTCTAACAATTTGGTTTTGATGGCAGGAGTGACCTGTGCTGAGCGGATTAATCCCTGTGTGAGTTCCCCATGTCAAAATGGAGGAACTTGTGCGAGTTCACTTAATTCTCTTAGAGGATTCACTTGCACCTGTGCTACGAGCTTCACTGGAGATTTATGCGAAAGACAAGAAGAGACTTGTGGGGGTACTCTGGATACAGAATTCGGACAACTTAGTTTCCCTGCAGATCAGAGTCAAGAGACTTATAGCCACAATTCCAATTGTGTTTGGATATTCAGAGCAGTTGCTGGAAAAGTTGTCAATTTAAACTTTTCGAGGTTTCATTTAGAAGGTAAACCAATAAATGATGAATTGTGTATCTTGTGAAGCACTTTAATATATTGTGGATATGGATATGGAAAGGTGGACGACCGTGTAGATACGACTGGCTCCAGGTACTCCTTCTGACTTAATTTATTCCCAACAATCTGTACTAAAAATAATTCCATTTCCAAAACTTCCTCTCAAGAATGTTTATCGTTTTAGATCCACGATGGTTCAGATACGACATCCCCGCTCATTGGAAAATTCTGTGGGAATGAGCTACCCGGGACTAATGGAAGTATAGTGTCAACCCATAACATTCTGTACGCATGGTTTGCTTCCGACCAGTCCACTACCGGATTGGGATTCTCTTTAACATGGAATACCACGGATCCCGTATGTGGAGGGTTGATATCCGGACTAACTCATGGCTCTATTAATTCCCCTGGCTATAACGGCAATGCAGGTTTGGACATTTTGTAACAAAATGAGTCACTTAAATAAAATGTTAATTATTATTAATTAATTATATATGCAGGGCGATATCCACACAATGGGGATTGCACTTGGCAAATTGAAGCTTCTTTGGGGAAAAGAATCCAGTTGGTGTTTGCAACATTGCGAATTGAGGTAAATTATAAATGTCACATGCACATTTTACTCCTTTTACGTCGGAGTTTTTGAAACTTAATACTTGTTTGCCTAGACGCATCCCAATTGCTCATACGACTATGTAGAAGTGCGGGATGGGCTTGAAGATACGGCACCCGTACTACAAAAGTTTTGCAATACATCGCTACCTCCGTATGTAAACTCCCTTTATACCCTTTTGACATCTTTAAGAGTAAAAAATGTAGCAATTAATTATTTATAGACCTCTTGTGTCTTCCGGTCCGTACATGTCCATTCGGTTCCACTCAGACTTTTCAGAATCCGATCTCGGTTTTCATGTTACCTTCGCCGAGGTTCCTGGTATGTGCTTTTAACGTCTGTTTTTAAACCTACGTCTTTTGTCCGTGTAAAAGTGGAGTAACTTGTATCTCTTTATCCCGTAGGCATTCCTGGCTGCGGAGGTATGTTTCTCTAAACTAATTATGATAAGTTTAATGTTATTCATGTTTCATTTTTACTATGAAGGTCTCCTCAGCCGAACTTTTGGAGTATTTTCTTCCCCACATCACGTATGATGATC
>JABASH010006409.1:0-10662 GCA_019776445.1 Tomocerus maximus
GGATGCACCTAATGAGTTTGACATGTGAGTGGGTTGGGCCAGGTAGGGAGTACGACAAATGCAAACCGATGTGCAAATTTACATTCTCTACACATAATCCTATTTGGTCTGTTCAGATACATGCCTGCAATATTGTGCTGTGACATGCGACATGCTGCATGCATTTTTCAGCATTATAAAACCTAACTATGCTTCAGGGATACACACAGAACTGCCTACGCGCAGTGATAAACGGCAATTCGGGTTAAGGTAGACAATGCGACGAAACACGAACTATTTATTTTGTATACGACTCTAATTACCCAATTACAATGGATGTTCGCTACCTTTCCCTGGCATCTGCACATTTCCGGAGTAGTAGGAACATTGCAACTGGAAGTCTATAGTATTTAGTTTACCGAAATACTGTATTTTCAATGTAATAAATGTAAGGCAAGGAATTGTATTCATATCCTGTAACATAACAATTACATGACAGTCTTATAATAATTGTTTTTAAAAATTATAACTAGTCTTCTTCAGATTAGTCTGAATTTTTTTAATATTGTGGTCTACTTTATTTGAGAGTTTTATATTACTGGTATCTGACACGTTATCCTTCACTTGTGAAACATGTGAAAGCATTTTGAATTGAAATGACACTCCTACTTATCGGTATAAAATTACAGTAGCCCTTTCAATTGTCTTTAACTGAATATGCAATCAATTCCAATGACAATGGCGACCCATTACCATACGGGTATGTGGAATATGTGAACCCTTTTAATCCCAGTAATCTAAATAGCTAGGAGTAAATGTACAAAATAATAGTTATTAGGTAGCTGCTCTTATAGAAACTGGAATAACAGCAACAGATATTCGGTAAAGCGTATATCCGAGGTTTTCTTTATTGGCACTCTACCGCAAGCTTTCTTAGGAAAGACTTATATAGGCAATTGTCATAAGAAATGTGTCCGGGCTTTTCTTTTTCGATTTATCTGTTGAATCTCCTGAGAACACAACCAGGCGGGGTAATACTAAAACACATACCCAACATAGAGACACAATAATCCCTCACATTAAGGAAGGGCATACCCATCTGGAGTATGCTCTTCATTCCCACTGCTACTGTTTGTGCAATAAATGCAGTAAACATTACAGAGTGCACTAAAAGACTTTGTAGGAACCCATATGCTTTGATAACATCTTCCCAATTACCCAATGCATTACTTAGACAACATTTTGGAGGTGCAATTCCCATTTTCGCTGATCTTTACACTCTGCGTACGTTTTGAACAATAAAAGTTTGCGATAAAATTGCACATAAAAGTTTTTACGATTAAAGCAAAGGTACACAAGGAGCGTGGATGTTCAGTTTCTTTTCCTTTGCTCTGCAGTTGTTGTTAAATATTTCAAATGTGGTCAGAGATTTAGAAACCCCGATGCATGCTACTTTACTAACCAAGCTCACAACATGGCAGATAATTATTTGTATATTTATGGTGCATTGTTCACCGGTTCGCATCGTAAATCAAGGAAATGAGTCTAAAAGTTTTTGCATTAAATAATTTGGCAATATAAACTGTTTTAGCAATTTTTCTGTATTTATAGAACAATTTTATACATATGTAGGTAGCATGTACTATATGCATTTCAATATATTACTTGATTTACTTTTCATGTCAATATAGTTTTTTCTGGTGAGCAGTCACCTGCGTGTTGAACTGGAAATATATTATTATTTCAAAAATGTTTGGAATTTTCTGACAACTCCTCGAGTTGTTTTGTCATGCTCAAGTTGTTAGTCGAGTTAAGACTCCTAGAGATTTGATTGATTAGTAATGCCAAAGGTTGCAGTGCTTGTGCTAGTAGTGAAACAGCAAAAAATGGTGAAAGATGTTTAAAAAATTATACCACTTTTTCTCAGTCGCCCAAAGGGATATTTATTTTTGAAATACTGTGGAAAACACGATACTTGTGTATGTGTAGCCGTATATGTAGATAGAAATCGATAAGGTAAAAGAAACATCCAAGAACATACATAATATTTACATTCAAGAAGTAATCTGCAACGGAATTACCTATATATTACTGTATATGGTGACGCAATATAATTTCTAGAGCTATACTTCGTTTCGGTAATCGCATTACAATTTTGTGAGGCGAAACTGCAATTTCGCTGCATAACTAGCTGGTGCTGCATTGCGCTTTCAATATAGAAAATCTGAGAAGTAATTTTATCCAAATAGCCTAAGAAATGACACTGCTGTGGAGAATTATAGCAGTTTGACTGTAATAAATGGAACTCTGTTTGAGTTAAGGAATAATAAGCATTACATGTTCAAAACGACCTTTGGCTTTTGGCATTTAACCTTTAGATACGTGTAATCCAGTTGGTATTGATCTTTATTGTTAGCAAAGAGTCCTCTTCACGAATCCAATGCCGATTCAGATCAAAACCAACGAAGTAAATCAATTGGCTGCACATTTCATCTTGTCAAGGGTCCATTGAGGTGTTGATCGAATAAACGATAACAAACATGTCCACTGATAAGTTTTACATGTCCTATCTTTCGTCGCTTTACTTTTGCTGCACTCCTGAGAGAATTAGTTCGTTCTGTCTGTAGGAAATGAATTAATCACAAATAGTGAATATTATTGACACATTTGTCATAAAGACTGCGAGACTCGGCCCAATTGCTTCGGCAATAGCATCATAAAAATGTTATACTATGTACTATGTAGTTATTACTCAAATGAGTTCAGTCCAAATGAGCTGTCACGTCCTCAGTTCTGATGGTCGGGTCCAACTGGCCCAATGATAAAAACACATCTGTCCTTAGAATTTAAAATATTCCATGTATCTACACATTGTACATCAAATAACTCTTTTAGATCGTCGATAGTCATTTTTTCCTACATTCTATTTTTTGACCAATTCTTTTAAATTCGAAACGATATAAGTATGCTGTCATTGGTGTCATTGCTATTTAAAAGTATCAATGCGGAGTAGTTTTTGCGATAAAAGTCAATACATAACAAACCCATCGGTATACATTACTATACATATATATTTTCCCGGAGGATATATCTTAGGATCCTCCATAAGTCCGGGCCGTCAGAACTGGCGTCATCGCTCTATTGGCCTACCACTTATATGCTACTCAAACCTTTGTTGCACGATTAGGAAAAAGGTTTTGCGAAACAATTGACTACCAATTTACGTCTGTAGTCTGTATGCTCTAATCCAGCATATAAAGTAGAATTACTTGTGTTTCATATATTCATTCATAGATTCATGACGCTATTTAATTCCCATATAGTGTTCTCTATATTTACAACAAAGGAAGCATACTGTAGGGATTTGCCCTAAAATTAGTATAATATATCTCTACGGAAGAATGAGTTTACATAATGTCTATGCTTATTTGCCAAGAATATTTTAAGCAATTAACTACCATCTTACGTAAATAGTATTTGCAAATACTAATAGTACAGCAAACAATATTATTAAGGACTATTACTCTGAGTCTGAGTATACATGTACCTGTGTTTAGTTATTTGCACATGCCATCAGTAATCAGGGACGGGCAGAATGACTTTGCAAATGTAATTTGTAAGCAAGATTCCATAAATTCAATCATAATAAATTAGTTGGGGAGATATGTACTACATAATACCGCAGAAAAGAGGGTTGTAATGAATGATTAATGGAAGCAAAAATAATAACTTATTAGGGGTATAGGAATTTCGTAAAGCCAAGTAGTAAGCAGGAGCATGGGAGCCGAATAAATTTAATATTGAATTAGTATTCAAGGCTTGGCCCTAATGTCAAAACAGAAGAAAATACCCATGTCGTCTGTGAGACTTGGAAATAATAAAGCACAGCAAAATGCGTTACATTCACGAATCACCTACTTGAAAAAAGATAATTAGCCGTGCTGGCTGTTTGTACGTAACTCATCGTGTCAGTGTCACGGAGGATGACTTTGAGAAGTTAAAAGTTTTACGACCAAAGAAATGTGACGAGCGAGTCATGTCCTACGCTCGATAAAACTTATATGCAATGAACTTTAACTTTGTGCAGTATGCAGTAGTCAACAACATAGTGGTTGTAGTTACCGATGAGACACTGAACAAGAAATACTATCAGAGAATTTGCAAATAAAGATCAAAAACATGATTTTATTATGTATTCGCATAAATTGAGGACAATTATAGCATTTTCTCAGGCAAAGTGGCCTGATGGCTTGTGCAAATTAACCCAATAAGAGTACTCTGACGGGTGCATTAAGTATTTAAGTGTATGAGTTCAATTGCTATGCTTTGGTCTGGTTTGTCTGGACTGGACATGCATTTGGCTCGTGACGTGATTTGACTTGAATTGGGCGAACGTCGTCATCTCTCGTGTCATGTCGTCGTGTCTCAATGATTATCTCATCATTCATTTCAAGTCGTTATATAAATGGAAAATAGAAGATGAGCATTGGACAGACATTATAGGACGAGAAAACCTTTTCTCAAAGGATAATACTAAGATAGAGCTTTCATATGTCACTTATTACACACATATAGCCGGATTTATGAACTAATGTGTTTACTTCATGTATGTAAATGAGAATATGTAATCCCTCAGCAGGTAGAGCATAGAAGAATTTAGATTCAATGGAGGACTCGATTTGATTGCATACACTTAGGATTTGTTTGGATTAGGCTCATTCCAAGTGACTGACTAAATAATTCGATTTGTTGCAAAGTGAGGTGAACTACACGAGCAAATTATAGAGTACAATAGCAATAGTGAGTTGGACACACGATAAATTAGTGTAATAATAGTATACCTTGACCATGAATCTGTTTTCCTTTTCAAATTAATTGATGAGTGTTGTATCTGTTGTAATAATGGTCACAATCTCACTGACCACTTTCATTACTTGAAATTAGAAAAGAATAATAATGTCATGTAAGCGCGAAAGGAAAGTTCAGAGCAGCCTATCTATATAGAACAGCAATTATCTATTGTTAAAAGACTAATGGATTCACCTGTTTCCGAATTGGCAGAATTTAATTTAATTGATAGATAGCTCACGATAGTGCTCAGCGATATTATAAGTGTAATAAAGTAATACCACTTATGTCTAATAAGCGGTGTAACACAAGAATCCACTGTAATGGCTCCTTTCCCACCCATCCAATGCTACCCTTACTATTGTTTTCTGTATTAGTACTGGTAATTGTGGAAGAAATGTCTTTTTCATGTCATGCTAGTCAATGTTTATCTCAGCTATCAATAAAAATCAATCATTCAATACATCACCTACTAATAATGACCAGATGCACGTCAAATGAGTCGACAACAGATAATTCCAAGTTATACTTTGTAAATATCTAAAAGATGATACGACTGGTATACAAATCGACTTAGATTTGGCAATGACCTAATATTAAATGTCATGCCATGACATAACTAATATGGAACAAAAATATTATACATTCCTCATTCACTTGAATTAATCTCATCACTTGACTCGAAATAAAATGAAACCACTCATGAGCTATTTGGATGTTCAATTGATTCATTCTTGAAGAATCTTAACTCAAGAGGATTCAACTCAACTGAAGGATAAATAATCAATTCAATAAAATCCTATGGATTGCATATTGCATTTCACTATTACTACATATCAATTTAGACATCCTTTGCATCCATTATCTACTGGCTAACATTCTTAGGTTATTTATGTACTGTACCTATAGTGGTGAATGGAGGAAGGTAATACTATCAGTACTACGCAATGCATCTCAAATCTCTACATAATTCTCAATGAGATATTATTAGTTAGCACAATGCACTTTGCTTTGTCGTGAACAATCAATAACACAAGCTTGCCTTCGACACTAACATTACATTACACTTAAGGTAATCACAGGAATTATACTCAAAGAATGCTAGTTCCAAGATATAATCTCCTTATGACTCCAAATTATGCATTGTTATTTTTTCACAGGGTTTATTCCAGAATGGCTCGAAGGAAAAATGATGCGAGTTGGCCCTGGAATGTTTGATCTGGATGAAACTTTCACCGTCAACCATTTTCTTGATGGTCTAGCCATAGTTTGCAAAATTGACATCAGGCACAAAAAGGTATTAGTTTAATACTGTATAGCATCCCTTTCTGATTACATTGGATATATGCATTACGTTTATATATCGACAGATGAAGATAATTTAAGTATATTAGACTTTTTTAACTTGAAATCTTGTTTTTAATTAAAGTAACCCAAATTTAGGCTTCAAGATAACATACTCGATTCCTCTTAAGGTATAACGGGATTTCAGGAATTGTTGATATTTTCAAGGACCGAAAAGTAAATTAGTTTGCGTGTGAGAAAAGAGTATAAAAAATTTTCAAGGAATTCTTCCTGAAAAGGGGCAGTTGTAGAAAGTTGAAAGGATTGATGAAGAGGTGAGTAGATGCTCAAGTCAAATGTGTATTTATCCAATTTAGATGAGTAAGGTTTGGACTCGAAATAAGCCAAGAGATATTTTTATGATGGGAATGGTAGGAGCAACGGATTTGGAAATGGATTATTTTTGTGTCGAGCTCATGGATGCTATTTTCATTTGGTGTATACAAATGGCTATTTGTGTTGTGCCTGTGTACTCACTCAGAATTGGGGAGAGAGGAAAAGTTAAATGTGTGCAAACAAATTTAGAATCACTGCAAGTATAGCTTCTACCGACAGTCAGTCAGTTTAAATATATTTCACAGTTGAGCCAGTTTATTTCGCTGTAGGTAAATGCAGAACTGAAATGTATTTAGAGAGAAGTAACGGGCGGAGAAGTATTATTAGTGCTTCGTATCAGAATAGATTTGATGAGACGAAAAGGAAAATTTTATTTTAGAAAGATATTTCTGTTTGGGACTATTTTCGAATGGAAAAGGTTATTTTTGCAAGGTACGGAAATAAGTTCCGTTGAGCACGACACGGGGAACTTTTATTTAGAATTGGAAGTATTTTCACCACTCTATCTGCCCTGGCTGGCTATTTTCATTTCATGATGAATTTCACTTATGCTATCTTTACTTTTCTAAAGATAAATCCAATAGTTATACTTACACTGCAAACTGCTCAACTACAAATAGGGTCGACTAAATTAGACCACTAGCTACTACAGTATTATTAAACAGTTTCTGTACCTACATAGTAAATATACGCGTGTCTTTCTATTTCTAGTTGGACTATGAATACTTCTTACCAATAGGGATCCTTTAGCACTATTCTGTATGAGTAAACTCTAAATAGATTTCTGTCTTACATTCCTATTCTCATTACAAACTCCCATATTTCTCTAAACGTTTACTAATTTTAGAGATCTATTTCTAATCCACAATCATACAATGTCTTTTTGTTACTATCAATTTTCTTTGTGTTTCTGACAATACAGATCTACTGACTACTGTTACTTTAATTAAATCCGCTAACCAAAATTAGATGAGTAATGCAAATCTGTCTAATTAAATAATATTTTTAGTTCTTTTCTGTAAATAATTGTAATGTACGTCATAAGAATTAATGTACTTATTTAGGCAACCTACAGTCAAAAATTACTGGATTCAGAGGCATATCGAAAAGCAATGATTGCTAAGAAGCCAGTATTTGCCGAGTTTGGAACGAGAGCCTTCCCGGATCCAACGAAGAATATTTTCTCACGAGTTTTCTCAACTTTGGTAAATGATTTTCTCATTATCAACAATTAGGCAAAAGAAAACTTGGTCATTAGTAGTTTTCTGGTGTGTTTTGACTTAAAAGTCTTAGAATGTACATAATAATATGAAGGATTACGAGAGTACAACTACTTATGAGAGTTTTACAGCCTGTCAAGCTTACTGTCATGCTGACGGCTTAAGAATTCCCCAGTGTGATAAATGTGACATGGATATTGTAGGTGCCAACGGACTTGACAGATAATAACGTAGCAGCCCTGTACCGCATAGAGAATGAGGTGATCGTGGCTACTGAGACGTGCTTCGTCCACTCCATCGATTGTGACTCCCTTGACAAAAAGGAACGGGTATGCCACAAACACATTTACTTTTATTTCATTTTTATAACTCTGCCTAGAGTTTCCACTGCTGCGGAGTTGAAAGGCACTTAGTTAGTCTTAATCCCTCGGCTTTGCTTTACGTTTCCATACAACACACTCATGCACTAAAAGGAAAAGCCTGTGAATTATTGATGTAAACATTAAAACATTTATACCAAAACTTCTTCAACGTATACTCATCTAATAGCAACATGTACATGCTTATATTTATATGTATTGTATGTATTATTGAGTGGAAATGCGTTGTAGATACTTCACTCTCTATGCAGAATGTAGACTGTTTGTATCGTTATGTACCTATTAGAACCATATCATTTGTTCCTAAAAACAATCGATGAGCGAAAAGGCACAAAAGTCAGATTGCAAATGTGAATTCAAATTATAAAATGCCTAGCATTTTTAACGGTAGATTTAAAATTACCATATAGAGTAATAGATTCTTCGTGTCCTTGATTTGTCAATTTGATTAAATGTATGATACAATTTTAGGTTACGTATGTGTTATTATATTATTATATTTCTAGGAACAATGTGCAAATAATTTTTTGTTGGAGTAAATGTAGCAAGTTGTTACAAAACGACGAGTTTTGGGTAAGAATAAGAAAATACCTCCAATTTCTCATCTGAATATTTTTAAGAAGGAAGAGAGAGAACTGCAGAGAACAATGGAAACGTGTACGTTTGTTTCTGAACAAATGCTACCACAAGGTTTCACAAAAACTTGAACAGGGTCAGCTCTAATAGAATGTGTAATGCAACATATCAAAGCATATTAGGAGAACGTAACGTAAAGTACAAAGTAATAGAAGTCAGAAACGAGACAAACAAATGGAATTTGCAAGAAAATATTGAATAAATAAGTTAATTCATTAGCTGCACGTAGATTCTTTAGATTTGCATAGAAAATTTTTAATGTCTAATGCAGGGCTATACTATGGTTAGGTTTATTAACTTATATTAACCATTCATTTCTCACCAAAATATGGGACTAAAGTGTGCTTAATTACACTCAGAATGTATAGGCACTGCAATTTTAATCTTATAAATGTATAATTTTTGTGTACTGCGGTCTACACGCTGATTCCCTGTACACGTAATAGAAATACAGTCATCTAAATGTAAATGTAGTTTGTAAGTAGATTGGGCTAACACGTGTGTGTAATTAAGATAATTGGTGATTAATCTGATAATTTTCTAAATAGCACGATTACATGAAATTATGTGGGACGATGCTCATGTGTGCTCACCCTTTGACCGACTCGGAAGGAGTAACCTGGAATATCGGTTCCTCCGTGTTGGCTGGAATGAAATATCACCTAGTGAAAATCCCTGCTGTGGGGACTGGGCGGGCTTCTGATGGTAATAAAACGATTAAAATTGTAACTACTTATAGGTAAATAGAAACAGAGAGGAACAATGTGTATGCATGTAGTAAATAGCATTTTACAATGCTATTATTACATTGTAGCTACATTTTATTACAATGGATTCGTGCACCACACGAACTACCTATAGGCAAATGGCTCGTTTACGTGTGTACATACATTATTACTTTACATTATCATAAATTATAGTAGTACAAGAGAGATGCCAAAAGAAACATAACGTAAGTCATACGGAGTGAAACGAAACCACACTAGCTATTCAATCCATTCTCAATTGTGTGCATGCACAAAGTAGGTAATTCAATACTCTAATGCAACAGACTAAGGAAAAGAAACAGTCGCATCTCTCTGTAATGCTATAGCATTGTTATCAGATGAGGCACATTATAGATTCTTAGTCAGTAAGTGAGAGGCTCTTCTTCTTCGTTTATACAAGCGTAAACAAATATTCGCTTTAAGCGATTGCACAATCAGGATTTGTTACATACTTTTAAATAAAGAACACTCATGTCTTCGATACTTTTCTGTGTCTCGACTACTACCTATCTAGTGTCTCATTCCATCAGCATAAGCAGATGACTATTGTTAGGTAACAGCGTAGGGAGGTATATTATTATCTTCTTTTTGTTTTCGTCTCTCGCAGTGGCATGAAGAGCGTCTTGATGAATTGACGAAACTTAATTAGCTTAATATTATTATACACCTAAGCAAGATCCCCAATTAATTATGCATTACGCACGTGAAAAAGTGAAATGTGTCCGATAAGCCATCTTAGCATATTAAATATTTTATGTACGCTTGAATCGATTTTAGACTTTAATGTACCATGTCGACTAGGAACAACAAAGCAACATTGTAAGCATTGTAAGTATGTCCGGGTAGTGCCACTATGCTTGTACTACTTTATTTTGTTATTATTTAGCGAATGTGTAGCTAAACCTATTTACTAATTGCACCATAAATTAAATTAGGAACAACAGTATAAAATAAAATCATTTCCCTTACTTTGCTTAGTTCATACAAAAGAGACAGTTGTAATATTTTTGCATTATGGATGTCATCAATTGCAGCCATCATGTCTTTATCATAACAATCTATGGCAGTATAAGAGTAAATATATCTAAGATGAATTGATGCAGTAATTTGGAGCTTTAATTAAAACAAAAGGGCTGAGAATACTTAGTGAAG